>VMDO01010521.1:0-71273 GCA_007922755.1 Pedetes capensis | reverse complement strand
GGAGGGGGTTGCCAGGTCCTTCTCCCAAGCCTACAGCTTCTGGTGTTCCCAGGTGGTCTCCCATCCAGGTACTAACCAGGCCCAACCCTGCTTAGCTTCTGAGATCTGACGGGATCGGATGCCACAGGGCTACCGCGGTGTGGTTGTCAGTAAAGATCATTTCTTTTTAAATAACTTGACTATGGGTCTATTATGTATCTCTTACAGACTAATTTCTTGACAGCAGGGAATTTATCTTGTTCACCTCTCTGGCTCAGGGCCTAAAAGATAGGTTGGCTCATAGATAGTACTCAAAAAAAAAAAAAAAAAGAATGAGTGAATGAATTATATAACCATTTACAGAGTGATTTGGGAAAAGTTCATGAAGATAAGGGTATTTGACCAGAACCTAAAAAGAGTCTTCTTGTTGTTGTTGTTAGGTGCCATCGAGTCGGTATCCGGCTCATAGCGACCCTCTGTACAACAGGGGAAACACTATTGTCAGTGCTTCTCTGCTGTTCATAGGGTTTTCAATGGCAGATTGATTTTTGAGAGGGGGTTTCCAGGTCCTTCTCCCAAGCCTACAGCTTCTGGTGTTCCCAGGCGGTCTCCCATCCAGGTACTAACCAGGCCTGACCCTGCTTAGCTCCTGAGATCTGACGGGATCGGATGCCACAGGGCTACGGCTGCAGGCAGAAAGAGTCTTAGAATTTCAAAAGTCAAATGAGAACTGCGCTTTAGCACACCTGGTCTGGCAGTGGTGTGACAAGGGATGGTCAAGGCAAGATGCCAAAGTTGGAAAACAGGTCCAAAAAATAGATGGAAAGATTCGAATTTAAAACGGCATGCACAGGATGGAGAAGCAGTCTATAACAACTCTCTGCTGCTACATGACGACCCACTCCAAACTGCAATGCATTCGAGAAATACTGACAATAGAGAAATGCATACACACTTCTCTAGCCAAGGGTCAAGAGTGACATCACCGTCGGTACCGAGTGGGTAATATGCACTTCTTGATGTGACGTAATGAGAATGGCACTTCACATCTGTAGTATTCTTCCCCAAAACTCACAATCCTAGGCTGATTATGAAAAATAGATTAGACAAAAGACAACCCTATATGTTATGGATTGAATCTCAAATGCCTCCCTAAGACCATGTGTTTAAAGACTTGGTCCCAGGTGGTGGTGCTCTCCCTGGGGCTATGGAACTTTGGGAGGCAGGACCTACCTTGTAGAAATAGATCACTGAGGGCAGGCTTTTGGAGGTTCTACCTGGACCCTTGGTTCCAGTTGTACGCTCTCTCTCTCTCTCTCTCTCTCTCTCTCTCTCTGCTTCCTGATGCCATGGTGTGAAGAAATCCTCCACTGCAGACCCTGCCTCAAATTGCATCACCATGCCGCTCCACCAGTATGAACTGAAATTCTCTGAACTGTGAGCTAACATAAAACTACCCTTCCTCCTTAAGTTCATCCACCAGATATTTTGCCACAGCAACACACCATATCAAAGGCACTCTATAAAACACATAACCAGTACTCCTGGAATCTATCAAAGTCTTGAATACAAGGAAGACTGAAATTTTTCATAGATCAAAGGAAACTGGAAACATGAAAACTAAACGTCCTGGGATATTTTGGCTTTAATTCTGGAATAGAAAGAAGGCATTAATGGAAAAGCTGGTAAAGTCCAAAAAATACGTGCAGTTAGTTAATAATACTCTACCAATGTGCATTCTTAGTTTTGACAAATATACCAGATAAGATAATAATAACCTCAGGAGAAATTGAAATAGGGTGGTGTGTGTGTTAACTTTTCAGTTTTTCTATAAATTTTAAACTGTCCCTAATTAATTTTTCAAATGCAATGCTTTAAAACAATGACTAGTTAGTTCACAATGGTGCAGGTAGAAAATTTAGGCTGGGCTCAGTTGGATGGTTCTTCCAGTCTTTGCTGGGCTCATTTGTGTACCTGAAGTCAGCTCAGAGAAGCACTTTTGCCTCTAGGAGTTGTGCATTTTGCTGGAGCCCTTTGGCTCTGCTCCACCTGATCTCTCGTCCTCTGGAAGTGTAGCCACCTGATCTCTCGTCCTCTGGAAGTGTAGCCAAGTTTCCAAGAAAGAATAAGCACAGTGAGCAGACGTATGCAAAGCTTCCTGAGGCCCACGGCTGAGCTGCCAGACCATTAACTCCATCTCATTTCAGTGTCCAGAGTAAGTCCCAGGGCTGGCCAGGCTCATGGGAGAGAGATGGCCATCGTCTCTTGTTGGAGGAGCTTCACGGATTCCTGCCATTTCTGCCTTCCGTCCCTCATGTGGTACCTTGTCATCCCATTTCCCTTGATGGGAACTTGCTGCCCAAAGGGCAAACTCTGAGCAGAATTTGGTCACTGAGGTACTAAATTAAAAAGTCCAAATACAGCTGGGCATGGTGGTGCACGTCTGTAATCCCAGCGGCTTGGGAGGCAGAGACAGGAGGATTGCAAGTTCGAGACTAGAGGAAGTCTATGTAACTTAGTGAGACCCTATCTCAGGAAGTAAGGAAAAAAAATAAAAGGGCTGGGGGTGCAGCTCAGTGGTCCAGCACTTGCAAAGCATGCAGGGGTGAGGCCCCGGGATCAACCCCCAGTACCACACACACACACACACACAAAAAAAAAAAAAAAAAAAAAAAAAAAAAAAAAAAAAGTCCAAATACCTTCCACCCTCCCCCGTGGAACTATTTCCAACGTTGTTATTCTAACCCTCTTTCCTCTAGAACTATAGTTGTTCAGCAGCAAACCACTAGAGAAGGGTAGAGAAATTCTCAGTGGTTAAGACACATTCAGTGAAACAGATTCTTGTTACTTGTTTGCAGCCACTGGCAGGGTAGAAACTCAGGGCGAGCAGGTCTATTGTCATTGGTTCCCAGTAGGAGTTCTGGTCTCTGCAGACAACATGGACCTGCAGACAAAGTTCTGAATCGTGCATCCTCCATTTACTGGCTCTGTAATCTTTGCCAAGTGTTACCATTCTGCACCTCAGTTTCCTTCTTTATAAAACAGGGATACGAGTAACAAAGTTAGGCTGTTGTTCTACAGACGAACTGTGTGTAAATCAGCACCTAGCTATCCTAGCCCCTCCCTCCCCCCAGCCTAAACTTGCCAGCAGGAATAGAAAAAAGGCAAGGTGTATTTCTTGCACGAGAAGTTTCCAGTAAGTGAGATGTCACAGGTCTGCAGGGGAGGTCAACCTAGAGAAGCGTCCAGCCCCACGTGAGCTTCTGAAAGGCCACACCATCCTTTGAAGAGTCTGAATTGAACATGATCAACGAAGCAACAGGTTTCCCACATTTCCCCTCTTTACTTCTTAAGATGCTCTGCTGGAGCCACACGCAGTGGTGCACGCCTGTAATCCCAGCAGTTCAGGAGGCAGAGGCAGAAGGATCGCAAGTTTGACACCAGAGGAAGTCTGTGTAATTTAGTGAGACCCTGTCTCAAAAACTAAAAAAATGGGCTGGGGGTGCAGCTCAGTGGTACAGCATATGCAAAGCATGCAAGCGCAAGGCCCTGGGTTCAACCCTCAGTATCGAAAAAAAAAAAAAAAAATGCTCTGCTGGGAGACTCTTGCCATTCCAGGTCCAGGGAGAACCAGGCCCAGAGAATGAAGGGCTACTACACTACAACCAGGCTGCTGGACCCCCAACCTAACCTGGGACCTACAATGTGTTGCCTCTGCTCTTTGCAATGTTATCACTCACCCACCCCCTAATAACAAGCTCAATTCTAAGACATTGCACTTGCCCTGATGGGGATTTGCTGCCCAAGGGGCAAACACTGAGCAGCATTTGGTCACTGAGGTTCTAAACTGAAAACTCCAAATACCTTCCACCCTCCCCTGTGGAACTATTTCCAACACTGTTATGCGAACCCTCTTTCCTCTTGAACTATAGTTGTTCAGAAGCAAAACGCTAGGGGATAAGGTAATGAGGCTTTGAAATTATCAACATCATTCAACCCCAAAGCTCAAACGGAAGCATTCTGGGTTCCCCATCCTCCCTCTGATAGCCAAGGTCTTCCATTTACCACTAAGAGACAGGGAGAGGCGTGGAGATGTAAACCCTAGGGCTCCAAGGCTGGAAAGAAGTGAGGGGCAGTTGGGCCAACACGTTCATCACACAGATATAAACAGTGAAGCCCAGAGATGCGAAGTGGCATGACCACAGAGCTACCCAGGCACATGAGGAGCCCAAAGAGCCTTTGTGCCCAGTATGGCATGCAGCCCTGACATGGACATCAAAAGGCAGTAGAACATCTATGATTGTTTTGGAGAAGAGAGGCTGAGTTCACAGACTGAGGGCATCGGAGTTTAGGGGTGCAAAGCTGAGACTGGGACCGCCTTCCGATTCCTGGTGTCTCACAAGGAAGAGGAGAAGCCTGTCCCATCCAGTCTGATTCCAACTCTTAACTAGGTGTCCACAGGTAAGTAGCAATGAGTCTGAACCTTGGTTTTCTCATCTGTACAGGCATGGTGCACGCCTGTAATCCCAGTAGCTAGGGAGGTAGAGGCAGGAGGATTGCAAGTTTGAGACCAGAGGCAGTCTGCATAATTTGGCAAGATCCTGTCTCAAAAAGTAAAAAAATGGGCTGGGGGTGCAGCTCAGTGGTCCAGCACTTGCAAAGCATGCAAGCCTGAGGCCCTGGGTTCAACCTCCAGTACCACAAATATACATATATACATATATATATGCATATACATATACATATATATTTATATTTATACATATATATATGAAGAGAAGTTTCTGAACATTCTCACCACAAAGAAATAGTAAGTGCATGAAGAGATGGATACACTAACCACCGTGATTCGATCAATATGTAATGCATACATGTACTAAAACATCCAAAGCTGGGTGCGGTGGCACATGTCTATTATCCCAGCAACTTGGGAGACAGAGGCAGAAGGATAGCTGGTTCAAGACCAGAGGCACCCTGCATAATTTAGCAGGACCCTGACTCAAAATAAAAAATAAAAAATGGGCTGAGAGTGCAGCCCAGTGGTAGAGCACTTGTAAAAGTATGTACCAGGCCCTGGGATCAACCCCCAAGTCTAAAGAAGAAGGAAGGAAGGAAGGAAGGAAGGAAGGAAGGAAGGAAGGAAGGAAGGAAGGAAGGAAGGAAGGAAGAGAGAAAGCAAGCAAGCGAGAGAAGAAAGGAAGGAAGGAAGGGAGGGAGGGAGGGAGGGAAGAAAAAGAAGAAAGGAAGAAGAGAAAGAAGAAAGAAAGGAAGAAAGGAAGAAAGAAAGAAAGAAAGAAGAAGAGAGAGAGAGATCGAGGGAGGTAGGGAAGGAAGGAGGGAAGGAAGGAAGGAAGATCACATTGCACTCCAGAAATATATGCAACTACAAAGTGGGAAATAAATCAGCCAGGAAATATGAAATGGGGATGATGATGATGATGATAGCAGCACAGAGCTGCTTAAGGGATTAAGAGGAAATAATGATGCCTCAAGCTCGTGATGCAGAATTTGGCATGGAGCATGTGTGACATCGAGGGCTGGTTAAACGATGATTTTAGTTCCCAATCCGGTACTTTTAAAAGATGGCTTAATAGGACACGTTATTTGGGAACCTTAAAGGCTTTGTTTGGCTCCCTAGCTTCCATTCAGTTCTTTTCCTCCTCCTTCTCCTCCTCCTCCTTTTTCTTCTTCTTTTTTTTCTTTAATATAGAAAAAAAGTGATTCGAAGTGTCAACATGTCACTTCAGAGACACAAACCTTTAGTTTGAGCTCCAATGTAATATTTGGATGATTTATTCACAGAAGGCGATTTAATTCACGTACCTCGTTTTATGACCCAAATTCTTTCCAACTCATTCAATCCAGTGCAAGCCAATTCCTCAGAGATAAGGTCCAAACCCTGCTTTTCATGACAGAGATTCTCATGTTGATCTTAAGTTGGAAAGAAGTGGCCATTTTTTGGTCTTGTTTTATTTTATTCATCGTAGGCAAGTAAGAGGGACATAATTCACAATCCATGCCAGAAGACTTCACTTCGGAGCCTTATTCTGTTTTCCCAGTGGATTTTGTGTTCACTGCCTTTGTCCTGAGCTATCTTCCTCTCAAATAAGTTACACAATTCCATCTCTCAAAAATTCTCACCCATACATACATTTCACAACAAGGGGGCTTTGCAGCTAAAAACTTCAGCCTCAGAATTTCATCTGATGCCTTCCCTGGGTCATCCAAGCTATGTCCATTGCCCTAGCAGAGTAGAAGTGAGGCAAAGTAAACAATTGTTGAAAAAAAAATACTAAATATTAACAACATTTATTGAGCACTTACTATGTGCCAGGCACTGTAAGCACTTTAAGTGCACTTTATTACTTACTGTTCTCAAGAATTCTATAAGGTGGGCAAGGTGGATACTACTTTCAGCCTCACCTTAAAAAGAAAAAGACCAAGGCTCAGAGAGTTTGCGAAGTATAGGTTTAGAGAGTGGAAGCACTAGGATTGGAGGCAGGAGGCCTCTTAACATAGATCCCCACTCCAAGGTCTATGTCAAGACCTTGCCATTTCCACTGCCCAATTCATAAATTGCATCTGTTCAGATGAACAAATGATTGGGCTGTTCGTAGGAATGTCCCATCTCTTTCTTTATGTTCCGACCCTCAAATGCCCAAATGAGGGGGTACCGATCTTCCTGTCATACACCTCTTCCCCCCACTTCAAATGCTTACTGGAAGTCTTTCAGGAAGCCAAGGTTAGTTAATCCTATTTTCAATAAAAATTTAGCTAAAAAAAAAAGAAAAGAAAAAGAAAAAGAAATCCGGCCACCATAGTCCACATAAGTAATCTAAGCAACTTGGGAGGCTGAGTTGGAGGCTAGAGGCAGCCCATGCAACTTAGTGAGACCATGTCTCAAAATGAAAACTAAAAAAGGGGCTCAGGTGAGGTGCAGCTGTGGTGGTAGGTTCAACCCCCAAGTGAGGCAGAAGAAAATGAAAGAAAGAAAAGAGAAAAAGAAAGAAAGAAAGAAAAAGGAAACAGAGAAAAAGTTAAAAAAGCAGATATGCCCCGGGGACCACATATTCCCAGTGACGCTCCGCGTAATCACGACTCATCTCAGCCCCTCTTCAGACTGCCTAGGTCCGAGTCTTTGTCCCACTATTTACTGATTGTTTGATCCTAAGCAAGTTATTTAACCTCCCCATGCTACATTTGCCTGCAGCTGTAGCCCTGTGGGCATCAGATCCCGTCAGATCTTGGAAGCTAAGCAGGTCGGGCCTGGTTAGTACGTGGATGGGAGACTGCCTGGGAACACCAGAAGCTGTAGGCTTGGGAGAAGGACCTGGCAACCCCCTCCCAAAAATCACTCTGCCATTGAAAACCCTATGAACAGCAGAGAAGCACTGACAATAGTGTTTCTCCTGTTGTACAGAGGGTCGCTATGAGTCGGATACCAACTCGACAGCACTTAACAACAACAACAACAACAATGCTGCATTTAATTCTTTTTTTTTTTTTTTTCTGGTACTGGGGGTTAAACCCAGGGCCTCGCACTTGCATGCTTTGCAAGTGCTGAGCCACTGAGCTGCACCCTCAGCCCATTTTGTTTTTTACTTTTTCGAGACAGGGCTTGCTAAATTACACAGACTGCTTCTGGTCTCCAGCATGCGATCTTCCTGCCTCTGCCTCCCAGGTTGCTGGGAGTACAGGCATGTGCCACTGCACCTGGCTCTGCACAGAATTCTTTTGCAGGAGGTAAAGAATGCTATCCATCTGATTGGGTTACTGTGAAGAGTAGCGGATTAATACAGGTATTTGGAAGAAAGTTGAAGGCTAGAAATCTCTCCATCCTTGGGATGTGTCTTTGGTCTGTATTTATAAACTCATCTGGACTCCATGGCCAATAACTCAAGACCATTCGGGCATGGGAGAGTGGACAAAATGGCTTTCCTGTTCCCCTAAAACTCCCCACCCCAGGTTCCATGTTAAGATTGTATATGTTAAGATTCTTCTGTGTGTGCCGGACACAGTGGCACCTGCCTGTAATCCCAGCACCTTGGGAGGCGGAAGCAGGAGGATCACAAGTTCGAGACCAGAGGCAGTCTGTGAAGCTTAGCGAGACCCTGTCTCAAAAAGTAAAAAAATGGGCTAGGGGTGCAGCTCAGTGTCCAGCACTTGCAGAGCATGCAAGCGCAAGGCCCTGGGTTCAACCTCTAGTACTACCAGAAATAAGAATGTTTTATATTAAGATATTCCCACGGTAGAATAAGCCAAAATAAAATATTTGAAAACCTCTAACCTTCCAGCATTTGTCAAGGCTTCTCTAGTTGCAGCATTTAACATCTTAGGTCTTGCGTCTCACATACCAGGAGCTGTCTCCCGCTCTCTTACCTACACCTGCAGTACTTTTTATTGCAGCACCAGGTGTAGCCATGATTTACAGGGGCAGGCCTCTGTTCTGATAAGGGATAAAAAATAACCTACCAAACCATAGTCCAGCCCGTGTCCTTCTGCCTTATCTGCAAATCCCATTAGCAGCAATTTTATTGAGGCTGTTGGAACCATTTCATTCTCTTATCCTCACTAACAAATGCTCTTATGCAGTGTTTCTGGAGCTCCGTTAGGATAATGCACCTATGCTGTAGTATCTATTTTTAGATTGGCATATGTATTCCCATTGTTTGTGTGATTATTACATTTGTCCCCACTGGGGTTTGGGGGGTGGGGGAGTTTTATTAGCTTTTTTTTTTTTTATGATTTCATTTTGATTTTTGTTTGTGAAGTTCTTTGAGAAAAGGTTTCTCACGACTTAGCCCAGGCTGTCCTCAAACTTGCCATCCTCCTGCCTTGGCCTCCCAAATGTTAGGATGGTGGGTGTGCACCACCCAGCCTGGTTGTCCTCACTCTTAATCAGAGAAATGCAGATTAAAGCAAAACTTTTTGTAGAATGGTAATAAACCCTGTGCTGACATGGGTCTGGTTAATCCTGCGCTCTTATATATCCCTGGAGCAATGTAAATCCCTATGTCATTTTTCCTTTCTAGCTTTAGCAATGTACATCAAGAACCTTACAAATGCCTCTGACTCAACAATTCCACTTCTGGACTCTACCCTAAGAAAAGAATCTTAAACAGAGAAAAAAGTATTATTCCCAAAAATGTTCGTATCAGTGTTATTTACCATAGCAAATCAATGAGACTATTTAAATCCTATTTTCTTGAAAAGGAAGTAGTTAAATAAGTTATTTTATAATTTATGTAATAGAGTATTTGTAGTCATATAAAACTATGCTTCCAATTATGCTGGCAAATTCTCGTAACAGTGTTAAACAAAGAAAAAGGAGGATATAAATGGCATCCCTCATGTGTCTGTCAGCCTGTCGTGCTGTGGGGGCCTGAGTGTGGCTGTGATGCTGAAAGCTATGCCACTGGTATTTCAGATACCAGCAGGGCCTCCCATGGTGGACAGATTTCAGCTGAGCTTCCAGACTAAGACAGACTATGGAGAAGGATCTGGATGCCCACTCCCAAAACAATTAACCACTGAAAACCCTATGAACAGCAGAGAAGTGCCGGAAAATGAGTCCCCCAAGCTGGAGAGCATTCAAGAAACGACTAGGGAAGAGTTGCCTCCTCAAAGTGGAGTTGACCTTAATGACAGGAATGAAGTAAGGCCATGGGACCGCTTTTGGTTGATGTGGCACAACTCAGAATGAGAAGAGACACAGTGGTTACCACAATGGCTCAAACATAAAAAAGATCATGTGCATGGCAGCGTCAGGTAGTGTTTTGTTCTGCTGTACATAGGGTGGCTATGAGTCAGGCCTGACTCAATGGCACCTAACAGCAACAACAATAAATGTGCATGTGTAACTTGGTTGCAGATGTAGAAAACAGAAACTGCCGACTAAAAGAAAGACAAAAAGCCAGATGCAGTGTCATACATCTGGAATCTGAGCAATCAGGAGGCCAGTGTAGGAGGCTGTAGAGTTCAAGACCAGCCTGGGCTACATAGCAAGGCCCTGTCCCGTAAATAAGTAAATAAATAAATAAATAAATAAATAAATAAATAAATATCTTAAAATACAAATAAGTAAGTAAGTAAGAAAAAGATAAGAAAATATAAAAACACTCCTGAGGAGATAATATACTTAGTCCAGGGTGCCACAAGGGAGCATGTGTCCTGATTTAGGTAGGAAAGGTCAGAGAAATTTCTCAGAAAATCTTGAAAAAAGACATTAGCTAAGGAATGATCCTGCAGGCAGGAACGAATAGAATAAATGGGGGACACAGAGGCACTGACTATGAAGTGGAAACTGAACTTCGGGTGCCCTTCTTCTGAGATTCACACCTCTATCTAAACCCAAGAACTAAGAGGTCCTGTGTAGAACAAGGGCTAAATTCATCCCCTGAAAGGAAAGCATGCAGCTAGAAGTCTGAGCCGAGCCTGTAATCGGGAAAGATGGTAATCATAGTACTTACCTCCTCACACTGATGCGGAGTAAAGAAGTGCTGTACCTGAGCATTTATCCCAAGGCCAGCAAATAACCAATCAGCCCGTGACCGATCTCAGGACTCTGAGACACCAGGGAAGGCAAGTTAAAAGCACAGTGAGACGCCGCCTCACACCGACGAATGGGCCTGACAAACAAGACAGATAACAAGGCGAGGATGTGGAGATATTGGACCCCTCATGCACAGCTGGAAGGAAGGTGAAACCATGCAGCTCCTTCGGAAAACAGTTCGGAAAAAGCCAGGTATGGTGGCACATACTTGTCATTTCAGCTCTAGGAGGGCTAAGGCCAGAGGATTGTGAGTTCGAGGCCAGCCTGTGCTACATACAAACTCTCTCAAATAAGAAAAGAATCGCCAGGCGTGGTGGAGCACACCTATTGTGCCAGCTGCTTGGGAGGCAGAGGCAGGAGGATCGCAAGTTCAAGACCAGAGGCAGTCTGCGTAACTTAGTGAGACCCTGTCTCAAAAAGTAAAAAAATGGCCTGGGGGTGCAGCTCAGTGGTCCAGCACTTGCAGAGCATGTAAGCGTGAGGCCCTGGGTTCAACCCCCAGTACAGCAAAAAATAAATAAATAAATAAATAAGAAAGAAAGAAAGAGAGAGAGAAAGAAAAGAAGAAGAGAAGAAGAAGAAGAAGAAGAAGGAGGAGGAGGAGGAGGAGGAGGAGGAGGAGGAGGAGGAAAAGAAAAGTGAAAAAGAAAAGAAAAGAAAAGTTCTGAAGTTCCTCAAATGGTTGAACATAACTACCATTTGACCCACTACTTTGACTCAGGGAAAGAAACAAAGAGGAAAATATACATTCCCACAAAAGCTGTCATGGCGGTGTTCATAATGTTATTGTACATAAGCTGAAAAGTGAAAACAACCCAACCGGTCACGAATGGATGACTGGGTTAATAAAGAGTGATGTATCCAGATAATGGAATATTATTCAGCAATAAAAAGAAATGAAGTACTGATACATGTTGCAACACGGCTCAGTCTTGAAATGACTATGCTAATGGGACAAAGGCAGCCACAAACAAGCAGACATCAGGTGACTCCATTCATGTGGAATGGGCTGAGTAAGCAACTGCACAGACACAGGAAGTAGTTGGGGTTTGCCTAGGGCTGGAGATGTTGAGAGGAAATAAGGAGCGACTGCTACTAGGTACAGAGGTTCTGTAGAGGGTGGAGAAAAACTTTAAAATGGCTTGTCATTAACAGTCTTACAACGCTGTGAATATACTAAAAAACATTAAGCTGTGCACTTTAAGTGGGTGAGTTGTATGTTATATGGATTATCTCGAGAAATCTATTATTATAAAGAAAAACAAAAGGGCCAGACATTTAGGCATATACATATTTAGGCATATACATATTTCTTAAAGAGGCTGGCACAAGAGCCAGGCACAGTGGCGCACACCCATAATCCCAGCAGCTCAGGAAGCAGAGACAGGAGGATCGCAAGTTTGACACCAGAGGCAGTCTGTGTAACTTAGTGAGACTGTCTCAAAATGTAAAAAAAATTTAAAAAAGGGGGCTGAGGGTACAGCTCAGTGGTCCAGCACTTGCAAAGCATGCAAGTGCGAGGCCCTGGGTTCAACCCCCAGTACCACCAAAAAATAAATAAATAAATAAGAGCCTGGTGCAATATTGTATGCTGTTAATCCCGGTAACCTGGGAGGTGGAGGCAAGAGGATCATGAGTTGAAAGACAGAAGCAGCCTAGGAAACTTAGCAAGACCCTAATTCAAAATAAAAAATAAGAAATGGGCTAGGAGCAGTGTTCAGAGGTAGAGTACCCCAGTGTCACTCAATAAATAAATAAATAAATATTTCTTAAATATCTCCTCTCTGAGGATGAAAATCTTCCTTCTAATCAGCACTATAATTATACCAGGAAATTTTATAAACCAGGGATCAAACACTCAGATGCCTACAAGGACCAGGCAGAGGCCAAAAGGGGACCATTAATGAGTTAAATGGAGCCAGCATAAGGCTGAAACAAAATGTCGACTGAGGCAAAATGAAAAACTCTTGACCCTTTAAAAACTAATTGAGAGTAAAAAGATAGATCACTATAGAAAAAAAAAAGCTTGGACTTAAATCAAAATCGGGATGCATGTAGATAGATGAATATTCCCACAAAAAGACATAAAAGTAGAAAGGAGATCATTGGTAGCGGGGTGGGGATGGGGGAGGAGGGTCATGAGAGGGTAAGGGGGGCAATGTACAGTGAAATGTATTTATGGAAATGTCAAAATGAAACCTACGTCAGAATGAAACCCATCGAGTTGTATATTTAAAATTTCCAATAATAAATAAATAAATAAATAAAATCTTACCTTTTGTACTAGATCTTTCAAAAAAAATAAAAAATAATTGAGAAATAAGCTGGGCGTAGTGGCGCACGTCTGTAATCCCAGTGGCTTCGGAAGCGGAGCCGGGAGGATTGCAAGTTCGAAACCAGAGGAAGTCTATGTAACTTAGCGAGACCCTGTCTCAGGAAGTAAGGAAAAAAAAATAAAAGGGCTGGGGGTGCAGCTCAGTGGTCCAGCACTTGCAAAGCATGCAGGTATGAGGCCCCGGGATCAACCCCCAGTACCACAAAAAAATAAATAAATAAATAAAAATAAAAATAAAAAATAATTGAGAAATACAAAAAAGAAAAAATCAATTGGGAGTCATGTAGACTGACCTTTTCATAAACAAACAAACAAACAAACAAATAAAAGCAATTGGCTACTTCTCCTCTCCATCTGCATGGGAATCCAGGACTAAAATTCCCAAATCTGACTTTTCAAGGAAAGGCAGAAATTCAGACTTTTACTATGAAATCTATCAACTTTTAAAAGTTGTTGTTGTTATTGTTAGGTGCTGTTGAATCAGTTCCAACTCATAGTAAGCCAACGTACAACAGAAATAAACACTCTTCAGTTCTATGCCAGGCATATGATCTTTTTTATGTTTAAGCCCATTGCTTCAGCCACTGTGTCAATTCATCTAGTTGAGTGTCTGCCTTTTTTTTTCATTGATCTGCCACCCGTCCAAACATGATGTCCTTCTCCAGGGATTGGTCCCTCTGGACACCATTCCAAAATACATAAAATGCAGTCTAGCCATCCTTGCTTCCAAGGAGCACTCTGGTTGCACTTCTAGGACAGATCTATTGGTTCTTTTGGCATTCTGTGGGATATTCAGTATTAGTCTATAGCACCATAGTTCAAAAGCATCAATTCTTCTCCAGTCTCCCTCATTCAGTATCCAGCTTTCACAACTATATGATGTGACGGAAAATACTATGGCATGAATCAGACTCATCTTCATCTTCAAAGTGACATCTTTACTTTTCAACACTTTAAAGAGGTCTTTTGCAGTATCTTTTCACAATGTAATGTGTCTTTTGATTTCTTGACTGCTGCTTCCGTGGGTGTTTATTGTAGAACCAAGTAAAGCAAAATCTTGGACAACCTCAATCTTTTCTCTCTTTATCATGAACTTACATACTGCCCCAAGTGTAAGGATTTTTGCTTTGTTGATGTTGAAGCGCAATCCATACTGAGGGCTGTGTTCTTGATCTTCATCAGTAAATGTTCCAAATCTTCACTTTCAGCAAGCAGAGTTGTGTCATCGGCATAACTCAGGTTGTTAATGAGTCTTCCTCCAATCATGATGCCACCTTCTTCTTCACAAAGTCCAGCTTTTCAGATTATTTGCCCAGCATAGAGATTGAAGAGGTATGGTGAAAGGATACAGCCCTGATGCACACCTTTCTTGACTTTAAACCAGGCAGAGTTTCCTTGTTCTGTTTAAACAACTGCACCTTTTTGAAGATGTTATAAACACAGAGAAGATCAAAATCTGACATCTGAGCCAAGATACAGCAAGCATGATTTGGTCCTCAAATGAGGAGGCTGCCTCTGCTTTTATACGTTAGCCAATTTCCCAAAGCAACTTCAGTCCTCCCTGCTGCCCCTTCTCCACCTCACCCTAAACCTAGATTTATTCTTCACCACCTCTGCCAGCATTCATCCACGCTACAAAGACGGACAGACTTCACACATAAATAAAGATCCCAGCACGTTCTCAGAGATGCCAAATGTCAGGGTAGGGTGGTGGAGAAAGGGATTCAATCCGGGCATATGCTTTTTTATTTCTAATCTAATTAGAGAACCCTATGACAGATTCTTTGTTCGGAGGCCAGATTCAATTTACAATTTTATATCTCCAGTGAAGCCAGTTTTTATTAATTTCCAGCACAACATGCAGCTATACTGGCCAGGGCTCCAAGATGTTCTTATTTAGTGTTTAATCCTCTAATGCATTCCAATGAATTACTTCTGTTTTATGGTAAACTGTCTTCGGCCAGCATCCAAGCTGGGCACCCCATGCCCCTCCACGCACCCAGTCATCTCAGAATGTGTCCATATAATCATTTAAGGAGTTGAATGTTTAAAGGCAGAGGGCGAAAGGAGATTGTGCCTGCAATGATGCACCGATGCCCGGACCAGAGAAGCTCCCAGGCATTCCTTGCATAAATTAGTATTTATTCACGGAATTCCCCTATGCCTGTTACCAAATCGACCCTTTTAAGAAATCCTTTGTTGGACCTGTGAAGTCCCCTGGCCAGTTTCCAGCCTCTACTCCCTCCCCTAAATCCCACCTGCAGAACAGCAGCACAGCCAGGCTGAGAACGGCAAGGTGCCCTCCAGGCAGCTGGCAAAGGCTTCCCAAGGCTGAGCTTGCAAATACATTGGGACGGAGGAGCACAGAGAGATATGTCCACTTTCTTTTGCTCACTGGAGGCTGAGGGCATTGACCACACAGTTACACAAGCAGAAAGCGATGAACAAAACATCTGGCCTCAGGCGTGCCCTCCATACGAGGACCCTCCGAGTGTTGAGGCCCCCACGCTGTCTGCCAAGGCACAGATGGGGCTCTCACTATGCATCCTCTCAGAGCTCTTGAACAAGGATTGAGGTTGTTGTTGTTGTAGGTGCCGTTGAGTCGCCACCGACTCATAGCCACCCTCATAGAGTGTTCAATGGCTATTTCAGGATTGCCATGGGAGTGGATTACCACATCCTTCTCCCATCTTTGTGGTGCTGGGAATCGAACTTGGGACCTCAGAGACTGCAGAGCGGCGCTCTACTGACTGAGCTAAATCCCAGCCCAGAGACTGAGGTAGGTGACTACATTTCAATCACAAAAAAGGAAGAAACTGAAAGTTCTGAGGTAGGAAATACTGATAATCCTAGTGCCAACAAACAGCACCCATTTTCTAGGGTATGCATTCTCATTCAATCACCAAGACAACGGAGAGGCAGCTATGGTTGCTACCTTGGGGAAACTGAGTTCAATGCAGTGAAGTCATTTCTCTAAGGCTTCCCACTGACGGCAGTGATGGAATTTGAACCCAGGCTTATAGGGACTCTTACGACTGCCAAGCCTTACCAGGTTGCCAACTTGTACCTTTTGCCCTGTACAACCCTACTGTCTCACCCTCTTCCCTCATCCCCTCACCAAAATAAAAGCCTATTTCATATACAAATATCACCAATCTGCCTTATGCAACCTTCAAGAAGAAAGAAGGAGAGGGAATGTGTGCTTTAGCAAGCTCCTTGCGATATAAAGACCTGTCTGTGTGTCTGCACGTATTGTCTTGGCCCTTAGAATGGCTTTGACCCCTTGGAATTGTGCACCAGGAAGAGGTAGGAGTGAGAGGTAAGGTCCTCTGTGTCATATACCAGACCATTTCTGCATTTCCCAGAGGAACCTTCCCGTGGTAGAGCAGCAGCAGCAGCAACAGATACACAGCAAGAGTCTGTACTAGGTTTTCCTGGGGCTGATGATGGGCCAGATTTGACCCTGTGGGATCAGAAGGATTCAGGGGTCAAATCCCATCGCTGTTGCTATCTGCATGTGAGTAAGCCCCTCCCACATCTCCACATGGTATTTTCAGTGGCATCATATGGTTGTGAAAGCTGGACATTGAACAAGAGAGACAGAAAAAGAATTGATGCTTTTGAATTGTGGTGCTGGAGACGTCTATTGAATATACCATGGACTGCCAAAAGAACCAACAAATCTGTCCCAGAAGAAGTGCAACCAGAGTGCTCCTTGGAAGCAAAAATGGCCAAACTGCGTCTTACATATTTCGGACATGTAGTCAGCAGAGAACAATCCCTGGAGAAGGACATCATGTTTGGAAGAGTGGCAGGTCAACACAAAAGAGGAAAACCCTCCACCAGACGGATTGACACAGTGTCTGCAACCATGGGCTTAAACATAAATAAGATCGTTTGCCTGGCACAAAATTGGCAAGTGTTTTGATCTGCTGTACATAGGGTCGCTATGAGTCGGACTCGACTCGACGGCACCTAACAACAACAACAACATCTCCACATCCCTCATCTGTAAAACGGAATATTAATGTACACCTCCTCGGACTCGTGTGGCGATTTCAGGAGCTAATGCTCTGGGGCTTTTCTAACATTTTGAACTCACAGCGGCGCGTTCCACCTCACGACCATATTCATACAGCGAGAGAAACAGAGTCAGAGAGAAGATTTATTTAAAAAACAATAATTAACCTACAACATGGTTCGGTATTTTCTGTTAGTTCATTCTGTGAAAGTGCTGACCACAGCCTATTAAACTGACTTCGTGATTCACCAGCAGGTCATCGCTTTCTCTTTGAAAACTCTGCCAGGTGAACTTCTCCCCAGCCGGGTTCTTCTACCACGTTCCCATCCCTCCAGTCTTTCTTTGGCTCACCTAGGATTTTCCTCTGGCTGGGATTCTAAGCGGGGAGAAAAGTGACCTGCAGGGGGCGCTGTTTTTCAGCTGTTGTGGCTTACGGTTTGGGTTTCATTTCATTGCCTTCGCTTTTAGGTGAATGAGCCCACCTGTACCCATCTGGGTGGGCTTCTATCTCCATCACCTTCAGCCCAACCATCTCAGGCCCAGCTTGTCATCAAGAGCAGATGAACAAGGCCACACCCGTCGGCAAAATTGAAGCAGAGCCGTCCCCAAAGCTTCCTGCTCTCTTTTGTTTAAAACTGGGCCAGACTCAGCAGGCCTTGGTCATGGAAGCTACCTCCCGCGTGAGCATTTCTGGAAAGCCTGCAGTGGGTCCCCATCGCACCAGGCTCCAGGCCCCAGGCCCCCTGCAGATGGCACCCTGGGGCTGTTGACAAGAAGACTCTTTCAGCAGAGGAGATGGTGAGTGACATAAATGATCCTGACAAATACCTGACAGAAACAACTTTTTAAAAAGATTTATTTTGCCCACAGTTTCAGAGGACTCAGTCCACAGTCACTTGGTTCTGTGTTTCCAGGTCGTGGGGAGGCAGAACATCATGGCGGCAAGGAGCCTGTGGAGGAGAAAGCTGCTCACCTGACCGCAGACAGGAAGCAGAAAGAAGGGAACAGCAGAAGGAGCCAAGGCAAGATATAGTCCCCAAGGACACCCCCCAGTGACCCACTTCCTCCTCAGAAACAGCCCAACACCTCCCTAAATAGTGCCACCAGCTCAGGACCAAGTATTTAACAGTCAAAACAGTGGGGACATCTCATGTACCAGACCACTTGAGCCAAGAATCCCATTGATCCTACTCTGAGAACAAATGTCTATGATTCACAACAGTTTAATTCGATGCTTCTTCAGGCTCCATGCTTCCGGGCTTCTGTCAGAGGACGGTGGTGTTGGGCAGGAAGGGAATGCTTCCCAGAGGAAGAAGAGGGAATGCTCGGATAAATCCGGAAGAGGCAGTAAGACTAGGGAACCGCCGGAACAAAAGTGCTGCGGTAGGAATTTGCAGGTCACTCAAGACTGACTGTAAATAGACCTGTGTCTCTGAAGGGCAGAGCTGGTAGGAAGCAGGGCAAGACAAGGTGGAGGACAGATGCACCATGGCTTGAGTTCCAGGCCCCTGAGGTGGAGCCTCACTTTGGGCCACTAGGGGTCCCAAAGAATTTTAACTAAAGAGGAAGAGGAATCAGTACGCAGGGAGAACTGGAGCAGAAGAGACCAGAGCTCGCAGGAACGGACTGCAAGACGGTTCTAGTTGCTACACGCAGTGAGTAAAGACGAAAAAGAGTCAGTAAAGGAAGCAGAAGAAAATCCAAGGGAAGAATATCAGCAGAGTGGGGAGTTACCCCAGAGGTTCGCATCCTCATCCCCGTGGAGATTTTGGAGCCAGCAGTTCTCCTGTGGGAGTGGTCCTGTGCCTTGGTGGATGTTGGAAGCATCCCTGACCTCTGCCCCGTAAATGCCAGTCATCAGCCCCAACCCCCGGCCCTTGTGACAACCCTAAATGTCTCTAGACATTGCCAAATATCCCCTGGGAGCCAAATTGCCTCTGGCTGAGAGCCGCTGATTTATGAAATCCAAAGAATGATCGGTGCCAGAAGCCCTGACAGCAAGCAGCACAGTGGAAAAGCCAGATATGAACAAGGCTATCGGCTTGGCGGTCACTGGACACCTTCAGGGAAACTTCTGTAAAGAAGTCCACTTACAAAGACTCGTGGAGGAAACGGACCATTTAAAAATGAGACCAAGCAAGGGTAAGCTCCGCTGGAAAGCCTGCCTTTGAAAGTAAAGTCAGAAGCCATGGTTTGGGATCTGCGCAGGTCCACGAAAGGCACAGGCTCCTATTCCACCACCTTCCAAATGAAGGTCAAAGATTAAAAAGCAAAAACGTTCCTCCATGTGTCTCCTTTGCAGTCCCCTCTACCCCCAACCCAGCAAGGGTCTATCCTGGGGACAGATGCTGCCCAAAAGGACCCCAGCAAAGACAAGCAAGTGAGCCAAAGTGTGGAAACTTCTGAGATCGGCTTGGGTTTGGCACTTACAAAACAATAAACCAAGGCTTTGAAGCAAAGTTAAACAAAGGAACCATTTGTCTGTACGAATAGCTACAAAAGAAAGCAGAATTACAGCAAAGGACCAAGAAATAAAAGGAAGATGCCAAGCTGAGATGTGACTAGGACTTCCTGGGTCCAGCCTGGGACCTTCTGCCAGCATCTGAGGTCAAGAAGCCAGTGGGTAACAAAACAACCAAATGAACTTACTGCCGCCTAGGAGATGCTGGCTTTTGAGTATGAAAACCATCTATTTGTCCTTCTCAGCTTCTTGAATTTATCCAGTAAGCTAGGAGCAAGTAGGGGAAGGGACAACAGTAACAGGAAGGCCCCCCTCCAAAAAAAAAAAAAAAAACCCACCTAGTAAATGCACAGGCTGGGATTTAGCTCAGTTGGTAGAGTGCTGTGCTGCAGTCTCTGAGGTCCTAAGTTCAATTCCCAGCACCGCAAAAATGGGAGAAGGGCCTGGCAATCCACTCCCAAGGCAATCCCGAAACAGTCAGCCATTGAAAACCCTATGAGGGTCTCTATGAGTCGGATACCGACTCGACGGCACCTAACAACAACAACAAGTAAATGCACAGATTTCTTTCTCAATGCCTTTCTTTGGCCATCGTTCTTTTGAATTCATGATGCTGTATTTTGCTTATTGTATTTTTTTTATCTGCTGAGAAGTTTGCCTGCACTCCCCTCTTTGGATGTGCTTGGCATTAACATGCTTGTGGTGCCCTCTCTTTCTTTAACATTCCCTGGCTAGCTTGGTTTTTAATCTAACAGCCCTTCTTTCAAAATGATCTTTCTGCTGCAGATAGTTATTCATCATTCTCTTCCCTCTCCTCACTCCTTGACAGGCTTCACATGACCTGAAGAGATTTTGAAATAACAGCCCCGCCATCCTGAAGGGCTTTTTGCTTCACCCTCCAGTTGGAGGTAGCTTTTTGATCACCCAGCGTCTGGTTTCTGTCCATGTTAGTGACTGTCCTTATCTAGAGAAGATCAACTCAGTAGGAAACCTCCGGAGGGATAAGTAAAGAGAAAGGAAAAGAAGTTAGGAGGGAGACCAGCCTTATTTAACACAGTCATACACTTTAGCCTGCAGCTGTAGCCTTGTGGCATCCGATCCCGTCAGATCTCGGAAGCTAAGCAGGGTTGGGTCTGGTTAGTACTTGGATAGGAGACCACCTGGGAACACCATGTGCTGTAGGCTTGGGAGAAGGACCGGGTGACCCACTCCCAAAAATCAATCCACCACTGAAAACCCTATGAACAGCAGAGAAGCACTGACAATAGTGTTTCCCCTGTCCTATGTAGGGTCGATATGAGTCAAATACCGACTTGACAGCACCTAACAACAAAAACAGACGTTTTAAATCTCCCTTTTTGTGTCTCTGTACAGAAAGGAAAGAGTCAGGTCAAATTGCTCATTCTGGCTGGGGGTAGAGAGCAGGAGTAGGGCATGTGGTTAGTATGAGCATGGCCTTCAGCTCAATCCTCAACCTCCCAAAAAGTGCTCATTCTCTTCTGCACTTCCTTCTTTTTCCTCACTATAGAAATAGCATGGCGCCGGCGTGGTAGTGCACGCCTATAATCCCAGCAGCTCGGGAGGCGGAGGCGGGAGGATCGCAAGTTTGAGACCAGAGGCAGTCTGCGTAGCTTAGCGAGACCTTGTCTCAAAAAGTAAAAAAAAAAATGGGCTGAGGTGCAGCTCAGTGGTCCAGCACTTGCAGAGCATGCAGGCGCGAGGCCCTGGGTTCAACCCCCAGTACCGCAAAAAAAAAAAAAAAATAGCCTGGCTACTATTAGGAGATTAGATGGCTGTGAGAAGGAACGATTTGTAATTGTACCCTCCTGTAGGAAAGAATGCCCCCTCCGGCAAGACTTCTGCGGGGCACGCCTTTGGAACGGCTCCCCTGGAGGCCCATCTCTGAACACAGTAAGCAGGACCCTCTTCCCAAGGCTCGCATCCTCTCAGGAGCCTGAGCACTCCCAGCCAGACCCTCCAAAAGAAGGAGACCCATAGAGTCACAATGCTGCAGAGCAACAAACCAGGAAGATATCTTCCATCGTCTTCCAAAATGATTTTTTTTCAGTACTTGAGAGCTGAATCCAGGGTCTCCCACATACTTTGCAAGTGCTCTACCACTGGACTTCACTCTAGCCTTTTTTATTTTTTATTTTGAGATTGCACAAGCTGCCTCTAGCCCCAAACTCATGATTCTCCTGCCTTAGCCTCTGGAGCCACTGAGATTAGATAGATTAGAGGTGTGTGCCACCATGCCCGGCTCAAAAAAAAAATTTTTTTTTTTTAAATAGTAAGATCATTCAAGGCCAGACTGGTGTACATAGCGAGTTCCAGGTCAGCCTGAGCTACCCAGCAACACCTTCTCTCAAAAAAACAAATAATAGTAATAGTAATAGTAATAGTAATAATAATATCATCAAGGATTTCCTTTAAAAGTCTCCTTTAAAAACTGGGCATGGTGGCACACACCTATAATCTCAGCACTTAGGATGCTAAAGCCAGAGGATGGCAAGTTCCAGCTAAACAGAGGCTACATTTTGAGCACCCTTTCTAAAAAAAACAACAAGAAAAACAACAAGAAAAAAGAAAGAAAACAGAAAAACACCAACTCCACCAGCTTGTAATTTTCTTGTCCTTTTCTTTTCCTATTTTACAATTTATTTTTGCAATGACCATATATCACATTGGTTATCACAAATTATATCATTAGTTGGAATCTCCTCAGCCATTTCTCAACCCAACAAAGGTCTATTCTGGGTCAAATGTGGCTTAAAGGTTTCTGAAACCTTTAAGATCTGACTCTCTGTTTCCTAGCATGTGAAGTGAGGATATCGCCTACCTTTTTTGGAGGCACAAAACTCCAAACTGTCTCTTGAAAGTAACACCTCAGGTGATGTCTTTTTCAAATTTAGTGGGGAGAAAATGACAGATTTCTAAGATATGGAGGCTAAAGCTTGTTACACTGCTTTAGGGTTTGGTTGGAATTTTTTATACGTGTGCCTGTGAATTATTTCAGGTTCCCACCAGTGAGAGTAGAATTAGGGTTAGGGTTAGGCCATACCTCTGCCAGGGTTTACACACCCACACCAGGCTGGCATTATTGGGAAGTCAGACCTTAAAATATGGTGTATCTGCCATCTTTAGCAATTTTCAAAACCTTCCCTCTGAGATTAGGCTACCTACACCTATTCTAGTTTTTGCTGTTGTTTGTTGTTAGGCTCTTGGGGGGGGGGGGGCACTTAGCCTCCCTTGGGGTAATGCCAAAAGTGTCAGAAAATTTCCCTAAGAGGTGACTTCCAGATAGGACCCTCTATCGCTCAACTTCCAAAAGCCATCTCCAGATGATGAGGCATTGTCAAAACACTCACAATCACTGTGCATATTATGTAAATCTTCAATTTTACTTCCACCTTTATGCAGTCGTTTTGCTTTAAAATTAAAACCTTTTATAAAGCGGTCCTTTACACTTTTTCCCCTTTTATTTACAGTGGAATCTCCAGTGCTCCGCCTCACAATTAAAAGTCTGCCTATTATTCACCAGTCCAATTTTTTAATTACAGCCTTTGCTTTCTATTGGGCCTCCTTTTGCCCAATCACATCCAGTGTCTTGCTCTCAAAGGTGGTTAGGCGATGACAAGTTTCTAATATGTGGGAGCTAAAGTTTGTTATGCTGTTTTAGGGTTTTGTTGGAATTTTTTATGTGTGCCTATGAATTATTTCATGTTTCCCATAAACAGCATCGGTTCTCCCTAAGGTGATGTTTATTGTCGATAGGTAGTGATGGGCTAATTTTCACCACCTCCTATGTGGTTGAATAGCCACCTCTGAGCCATTTTTTCCCCCAGTAATTTCTCTTTCCTCCGCCTCTCTGCAGTCTGCCTAAAAGGTGGCTGGCAACTCCTTTTAAGAAGCCAGGCGTCCTTCCTCTGCATGGAAACCCTCCGCTTGGGACACCCTTCCCCCACCCGACCTCCGCCCCCGTTGGCTTTCGGACGCGGGGCTCCCGGGGACCAGTAGAGGGCACACTTTACTTTCGCAAATCGGATCCGGAGTGCTGCCCGGGGAGTGGACGCGGGAAAGACGCTTTGCAGAAAAACCAAGCCTAGGGATTAGTTGCTCCCCACGTTTGCGGCAAAGGCCTGAAGGCTAGGGTAATTTACAATCCTTAAAGCTGAATTGTGCAGTGAGCTTGATTTGGGGGAAGATACTACTCATTTAACAACTGAACGCGGAGCTCCAGACTCAATGGCTAATAACTTATCTTGAACAGTGAGCTGGCTCTACACTGCCCCTCTCGCCACTATTTTTTAAAATTCTTTTCTAGGGGGTAGCAGTGGGAAAAGTTAACTTAAAATGCCTTTGGGTGAGGGACCAGGGATGAAAAGGTTGCTTTGTTTCTGATGCTGGGGAATAATGAAAAATAGCAAATCCTGAGGGAATATGTATTATATATTAAATATAGATCCATTCGGGGAGTGACCAAATCATGTTTTAAGTTGGTCAATAAGCCAGGTCGACGTGCTCATGAAAAGTGTCATGTGTGCGAATTATATATAATGCATTTTCATTATAGTATTCAAAAAAAATTAATCAGTGAACTAGGAAATCAGTGCCTGAATTATAGTTAATTTTAATTAGCCCAAGACACCCCCACCCCAAAAAAAAGGCACAGAAAAAAGGGCACACCTTTCTTCTTTGATCACATCGATCCATTTTTTATGCATGACTATACGGTTCCAATAATAAAGGGGAAAGGACCCGGAAAGAAACTACACGTCCGGTTTGTCCGGAAGGGAAAGAGTTAACGGTTTTCTTTACAAGGGTCTCTGCCGACTCCCCAGCCCTGGTTAGTGAGCTCTCTTCCTCCTTCCCTATGGAAAATCCGGTTCTGTGATGCTGGTCCCCCCACCCCATACTCTTCCGTCTAGCAATTTTGATTTTCCCCAAATCCGGGAGCCCGAGACTAGTAGAAACCGGTACCACGGGAGCAAGGAGGATTTGCCTCTTCTGAAAGAAAGCTGGCTGCGGAACTGGGAACTCCTTTTGAGAGGCGCAGGGGTGGGATCCGGGTGCAGACTGGCAGAGACCGGACGGGGGAGGATCCCGCGCGGCGCGCGCCCTGCACCGCGCATCTGCTCCTTTCCAGCTCGGGAACGAGCAGAAAGACCTCAGGCATTAGCGAGTCGGGGTGTGGGGGGTGGGGGAAGAGCCGCCTCCCATACCCGGCGGGTTGATGTCCGAGCGGGCGGGGCGGACGGGGAGGGGGCGGTATCTGCTGCTTTGGCAGCTAATTGGGGGATTCACTCTGGATGGAAGGTGCCCAATCCACTTAGCTACTATACACGCGTAATGCAGCATGGATTACACCCCCTAAGAAGTGCAATAGGTGTTTATTCATAACGCGCTTTCCAAGCATACGTGGCAATGCGTTGCCGAGTTATCTTAAAAAATTCCAGGCATTATTTTCCACCTTACGCCTCCTGTCATTTGGCCGGATCTGTACAACACTCCGCACCCTGAGCGCGCGCCCATCAACGCTCCCTTCTTGGACTTATTTTCAAAAAGCTGCTCTTTCCCCAGCTTCAGGGAGGCGTCTGGCCGCCTGGGACGTGCATGTCGTGGCCAAGGGTACACGGTGTATTCACAGGGCCGAAGGTAGTTGTTCCACCTGCGAAGATTGAAACCCTGAAGACGAGAATTGCAGTTCCTCAGACTGCTGCGCCAGAGCAGCAGCAGAGAAAGGGAAAGGATGTGAGCGCGAGCAAAAGAAAATGGTAGGCGCGCGCGGTTAATTCATGCTGCGCTCTTACTCTGTTTACATCCGATAGCTGGAGTGCCGGGCTGCAGGCTGAGTCTCCTCCCCTTCCCTAGCTCCCCAGAAGCACCCCTCCCGGGTTCCCAAAGCAGAGGGCGGGGGAGAAAGGAAAAAAAAAAAAAGAAAAGATTCTCTGGCGAATCCCCGCCCACCAGCCCTTTATAATAAGAGGGTCTGCGCGGCCGCGGACCCCCGAGCTGCGCTTCTAGCTGCGGTCGTCCCTGCTGCGCCGCGGCCTCCGCCAGGCTCCCCTCCCTTCCTCCAGAAGGGCTGGGCTTCTCAGCGGCTTGGCGGGAAAAAGAACCGAGGGGGAGGGACCGTCCGCAAGCAGTATAAAAGCGGCTTTTCGGGGCTTTATCTGACTCGCTGTAGTAATTCCAGCGAGAGGCAGAGGGAGCGAGCGGGCGGGCAGGCCTGGGTGGAAGAGCCGAAGGAGCTGAGCCGCGCTCCGGGCGCCCTGGGCAGGCAGCTCAGGAGTGAAAGGAGCTCTGAGCCCGGCCCCGCTGCCCTCATCCCAGCCCTCCCGCTGACCCTCCGTCAGCGGTTCGCAACCCTCTCCGCGTACTCGAAACTTTGCCCGTCGCAGCGGGCGGACACTTTGCACTGGAACTTACAACCCTGAGCGAGGACAAGACTCCCTGGACTCAGGGGGTGGAGGGTCATCGCCTATTTGGGGGACATTTTTCCTTACCTCTGCCCAGGACCCGCTCCTCCCAAAGGCGCTTCTCGCCGCTGTTTAAAGGCTGGATTTCCTTCGAGTAGTGGAAAACCCGGTAAGCACTCGGATCCATTTGTCTTTTAGTATATTTTTCTCTATGGCTTTGATGCTGCGGTGAGTCCAATGCCCAAGCCCGGGGAAGTGGTTCTCCCATTTCTGAGCTCTTGACACTTTTCTCACAGTAGTTGGGGTAGGTCGGGGTGCGGTAAGGGTTGATCTGGACCGGGCTAGAGTGGCTCGTGAAGATGAGAAAGGAAAAGGAAAATGGGGGTACGTTTTGAAACTGGGCTTTTAGAGATTTTTATACTGTGTATGCTAACGCTGACTCCGGCGGGTTGGACATTCCTGCCTTATTGCATTAATAGCTGTTTAGGTTCTTTCCGGGGCGAGGGAGGTCTGCTTCGTGGTGGTCAGAAAGCCCTGTGCATCCTGAGTTCTTGGAGTATGGATTACATACTGCGTGTGTGAGCAAGAACGCTCCGCAGCCACTGACTTTTCCCTGTCTCTGGGAGGACATTTAAATTTCGCTTACCGCATTTCTGACAGCCGGGGAGACACTGCGGCGCGTCCCACCCGCCGATCCCCGCGGCGATTCCTACTCGCCCCCCTTTCCTTTTAAGAAGTTGTCATTTGGCTTTGAAAACAGTGGTAATAGTAAAATGGAAATCTCCAGAGGTGTTAGGACTTGGTGTTGGGGAAGTGCAAAGAGGAAAAGAGAAGGCTTGGGGCAGGAATGTGTCTGATTCGTTGACTTGGGGGGGAAACCAGGGCGGAATCTGCTCACACAGACCAGACTCCCCCGCCACCTTCCGCGGGTGTCTCCGCGCCCCCTGAGATCCAGGGGGGGAATGGCCAGGAGCGGGGGCCCCCCGGGCTGTTCCAGAACAGCTGCTACCTTTGACGGAGTGGAGGAAGACGCCCGGCTCGGGGCGCGGAATTGCGGCGGAGTCTCTTGCGCAGTTGCCTCGCCGTGTAGTGTGAAAGGGAGGTGTCCCTGTTATCGCTGAACACATCCCCCCCCTTTTTTTTTATTTGCGGGAGTCAGGGGCTTGTTACAGCCCGAGGCTGAGCTCCCCACTCCAGCCGGCAAGAGAAAAGAAAAGCCGGTGGAGGAAGGAAGGGGGGCGCGCTGGGGGTGGGGACGGAGGAGGCGGAGAGGGGCGGCGGCGGCGCCGGCGGGGGTAGGAGCGCGGCGAGGGCGCGAGTGGGGACGGGCGCGGCGGCGCGGAGGAGCCGGCGCGGGAGGGGGCCGCGCGCCGCGGCGCCTCTCGCCTTTCTCCTTCAGGTGGCGCAAAACTTTGCGCCTCGGCTTTTGGCTGATGGTATCACCCGCCGCGGCCTCCCGCGGAAGCCGAGGCCGCTGGCGGCTCCAGGGCGGCTGCGAGGCGGACTCCGGGGCCAAGCCTTCCCGGCTCTCATGAGGCGGGGACTCGGTTGACTCTATGCGGCCTTTCGGCTTAGGGTGGGTCGAGATAGTAGGAGTCGCTCTCGGGGGAGGGGGGGGACGGAAAGGGTGTCCTCCCCCACCCGGCCCTTTCGGGGGATTAGTGAGCTGGCAAGGGAGCGGTTCGGAACCACGGTCCGCACCAAGAACCCCTTCACTCAAGCCTGCCCCCTCGGCTTTGTGCGCCCCTCTCCGCAGGCCGCCGTGACGATGCCCCTCAACGTCAGCTTCGCCAGCAGGAACTACGACCTCGACTACGACTCGGTGCAGCCGTATTTCTACTGCGACGAGGAGGAGAACTTCTACCAGCAGCAGCAGCAGAGCGAGATGCAGCCGCCCGCGCCCAGCGAGGACATCTGGAAGAAATTCGAGCTGCTGCCCACCCCGCCCCTGTCCCCCAGCCGCCGCTCCGGGCTCTGCTCCCCGTCCTACGTCGCCTTCGCGTCCTTCTCCCCCAGGGGAGACGATGACGGCGGCGGCGGCAGCTTCTCCACCGCCGACCAGCTGGAGATGGTGACCGAGCTGCTCGGCGGCGACATGGTGAACCAGAGCTTCATCTGCGACCCGGACGATGAGACCTTCATCAAGAACATCATCATCCAGGACTGCATGTGGAGCGGCTTCTCCGCCGCCGCCAAGCTGGTCTCGGAGAAGCTGGCCTCCTACCAGGCTGCGCGCAAAGACAGCGCCAGCCCGAGCCCCGCCCGCGGGCACGGCGGCTGCTCCACCTCCAGCTTGTACCTGCAGGACCTGAGCGCCGCCGCGTCCGAGTGCATCGACCCCTCCGTGGTCTTCCCCTACCCGCTCAATGACAGCAGCTCGCCCAAGCCCTGCGCCTCGCCGGACTCCTCCTCCTTCTCTCCGTCCTCCGACTCTCTGCTGTCCTCTACCGAGTCCTCCCCGCGGGCCAGCCCCGAGCCCCTGGTGCTCCATGAAGAGACACCGCCCACCACCAGCAGCGACTCGGGTAAGCTTTGCCCCCTCCCCGAGGTTGGCCGGGCATCTTTCACTGGCTCCTGATTCAACTGGCCACTTGGCCCATCCTGCCTTTTGCTTTTCTTACATTTGGGTAGGAGAAATGGCGGATGTGTTTTCCCGTAATCTTTGGACCCCTGGGCTTTCGCCTTCCCTCCGATCCCTTCCCCCAGGCCGCCCTGGTGGCCTGCCCCCTTCGCCCTTCCCACCCCTCAGGAATTTCATTTGAGTTTTTAAATCTTCTGGCTTATCTGGCAACTCAATCCACTCCCTCTTACCTCTCTTAAGCATTTTAATTGCCCTGGGTGGCGGTGGGGGGGAGGAGTGAATGAGGATAAGAGAGTTGATCTCTGGGAGGGTGAATGGATTACCTCCCTCTCCCTTTAACTTCCGAAAAATGGTTGGAATTTAATGGGCTAGGCATCTACAAAACTAAAGAGAGGCAGTGACAGAGGAAGAGCGGCCTCTGGCCTCAGCGCCAGAAGCTAGTGAAAGTGCTTCAGAGAGGAAGAGCCGAGGACCTGGCCTTTTTTCAGCCTATTTTAAACACTTCAAAGCAAATCCTTGCCAAATTGGACTTCTTTTTTCCTTCCCCCAACCCCCAGGACTTTTGGCAAAGCTGCAAGGTTTTTGTTTGTTTTTTGTTTTTTTGTTTTTTTGTTTTTTTCTTTTTGCCTTTCCAGTAAAATAGGGAGTTGCTAAAGTCATACGGGGAGGTGGGCAGCTCTCATTCACAGCACCTGAAGGGTTTTGGTAAAGTTCCTTAAAAACAGGAGGTGCTTGCGAATGTGCTTTGCTTAGGGCGTGTCCAAGCCTCATTAAGTCTTAGGTAAGAATTGGCAAGGATGCTGTATCCTGGCGAATGGTAATTTTCTTGCCAGTGCCATAACCCCAACTGCTGTTATCCTGCCTGGATGAGAGTCTGCCTTTCCGGGAGACTCTATCCTTAGACAGACTTGGTCCTTTTTGGAGATAATTTTATCCAGAGCCCTTTCTCCCATACTAATGCTGTATATCTGCATGGCATTAATTTAGTCTCATCATTGATTGGCTTAAGGAAATATACTCACTGAGTTCTGTTCCATTTCTTAAAGAGGAAGAACAAGAGGACGAAGAAGAAATTGATGTTGTTTCTGTGGAAAAGAGGCAGCCCCCTGCCAAGAGGTCAGAATCGGGGTCACCCTCTGCGGGAGGCCACAGCAAACCCCCTCACAGCCCTCTAGTCCTCAAGAGGTGCCACGTCTCCACCCATCAGCACAACTACGCAGCGCCCCCCTCCACGAGGAAAGACTATCCAAGCGCCAAGAGGGCTAAGTTGGACAGTGGCAGAGTCCTGAAACAGATCAGCAACAACCGCAAATGTGCCAGCCCCAGGTCCTCCGACTCGGAGGAGAACGACAAGAGGCGGACACACAATGTCTTGGAGCGCCAGAGGAGGAACGAGCTGAAACGCAGCTTTTTTGCCCTGCGTGACCAGATCCCAGAGTTGGAAAACAACGAGAAAGCCCCCAAGGTCGTGATCCTTAAGAAAGCCACCGCGTACATCCTAGCCATCCAAGCAGAAGAGCAGAAGCTCATCTCCGAAAAGGACTCGTTGAGGAAGCGGCGGGAACAGTTGAAACACAAACTCGAGCAGCTTCGGAACTCTTGTGCATAAAGTTGACCTCTGGGAGGGAGGAACTGGCATCGCTCATGAATTCTCCTTGCTGAGACAGAGGAAGGGGAAAGGTTCCTTCTCACAGAACTGTTCCAAATTCATCACGTATGAACTTATTTCAAATGCATGGTCAAAGTGCAACCTCACAACCTTGGCTGGGCCTTGGGGACTGTAAGGTTTAGCCGTAATGTAAACTGCCTCAAATGGGACTTTGGGCATAAAAGAACTTTTTTTTTTTTATGCTTGCCATCCTTTTTTTTTTTTTCCTTAACAGATTTGTATTTAAAATTGTTTTTAAAAAAAAATCTTAAAAGTTTATTCAATGTTCCTTTGTAAATATAGCCATAAAATGTAAATAACTTTAATAAAATGTTTATAGCAGTTATACAAAAAAATTCAAACATGTATTATAAACCATAATTTTTTTTATTTAAGTACATTTTTCTTTTTAAAGTTGATTTTTTTTCTATTGTTTTTAGAAAAAAATAAAATAACTGGCAAATATATACTTGAGCCAAATCTTAAGTTGTGAATATTCTGTGTTCTAACCTCTCCCCACCCCAATCTCCATTTTCTTTTCATCAATTACAAATGAACAGGATTTGACCCTTGGGAGGGTGGATTTACAAGGGTAGAAAAGTTGCTCTAAAAAAGGCAGAGGATTTTCTCTGTTAAAGTGGGGCTGGGGGCCTCAAGGTCTTAAAGTTCTCAGGGTTCTAAGATGCTTCCTGCAGCTGGTGATAAGAGCCAGAGTTGACAGTTTAGGAAAGGGCAAAAGGCAGAGAGGAAGGTTAGGGCTAGGGGAAGGAGATGCCAGAGTTTAAAGATAACAGTTAAGTATACAGAGGGATAAGGACTGGGGGTTGGGAGGACCTAAAGAAACCCCCTTTGGTTAACTCCAGCCATCCCCCTGCTCACAGCAAACCCAGAGACTGCCCAGGGAGGGAGCTGAGGGGGGAAGGGAAGGAGCCACCTTTTGCTCTGTGCCTATTGATCCCGGGTGGAAGCCCCTTCACCACCCCCTACCCCCTCCCTCACCACCACTCCTCCCCCCTTATCTCAAGCCTCAGAGGAACATTGCTACTAACCTGATTTTCCAAACAAGGAAATATAGGGAAATATAAAAGCTCAGAGAGTTATGTAACTTATCTGCGGCCACACAGCGCAAAAAGCCCAATCCAGGTCCTCTGTTGCAAACAGCCCGTTGCTGTCATGCCTTGCCTGGACTTGTGTCTGAATCCTTAGCTTGACAATGCCGCTGTGTGGGGGCCTGGTAGGCTCAGGTAGTGGCAGTACAATATCGTGTGCCATGCACCCTTCTAAGCTTCTTACAAATCCTCAGCCACCCATAAAGGAGGTACTTTTGATTTCTCCATATTGCAGAGGGGCAAATTGAGACATGGAAAGACTCATCCACATACTGAAGGGATTCAAACCCAGGCTATCTGGCCATTTAACCTCTCCTAGATGGTCTGTGCCTGCGGCTGTACACCAGTGGCATCTGATCCGGTCAGATCTCAGAAGCTAAGCAGGGTCAGGCCTGGTTAGTACTTGGATGGGAGACCACTTGGGAACACCAGGTGCTATAGGCTTGGGAGACAACTCGGCAACACACCCCCAAAAGTCAATCCACCATTGAAATCCTATGAATAGTGTTTCACCTGTTGTACCTAGGGTTGCTATGAGTCAGATACCAACTCAATGGTACATAACAACAACAACAAGATGGTCTGTAAACAAGTCAGTAGGAATAAGCTGGCCACTCATAAGAACAGGAGTTATAGTCCAGTGTATTATGTATTTTCATTTTCAATATTCAGATCTGGTCAGATGTCAGTTCCTCTTTTGTTGTTGTTTATTTTGTTTTCGATTTTGTTGTTCACTATTTAATTTTTCCTTTCACAGGAAGACACTCCTGGCTCAATCACTTACCTTAGCCATTTGTTACATCAGACTCGCTGCTTGCTGCTGGGAAGAAGCCAGTTTGGAAACGCTACTGTTCAGATCATAAAATAAAAACATACTTAGCCTTTGTCATGTGAGTCATTATTTTAGAAGCTGCAAACTCTCCTTCCTCCCAACCACTTTCACACACTCATGACACATGCTCATCATTAGCCCATGAGAAGGCATTTTTGGATGTCTCATTAATTATAAGCCTCTGGAAACCCATGGCCCAAACCAGAAACTAGAACATTAACTACAGAGGTGAATGGAAGTTACCTTCACTGTTCTAATTACCTCATTGTCTCAGTCTCTAAGAAGGTCACCAGCTCCCTGGACTGTCTTTGGGATTTTAATACACCGTCACTCATAAACCAATAAGTAATTACTGTCTTTGACCCCTACAATAATCTGTTGGAGCCCTTCATGTCTTGTTTTTGATCTTTCTTTTCAGTCTCACATCCCATCTTCAATTTTCAACTGTCACGCCCTGTTTCCTAAATTCAAAGGAAAACTCACTCCCTAGAGGTGGAGCAGTTCAAAGGGTTACAAAAGCGGGGGCGCTCTTAAACAGTTCTCTCTTTGCCCCTTTGCGGCTCAGGGCTGGAGTGCAGCCCCAGAGTGACTCACTTGGGAACTGGGAAGGTGTTAGGTTGAATCTCTAAGTCCAGGCAGGCCTGGGGAATAGGAGAGAGTGTTTCTTGCTTCGAAAACAACTTCCCGTTCCAAATGATGGGGAAACAACATGAAGGATGCCGGTTTTGCACATGGGAATGGAAGGGAACCATTCCAAGCACCTTCTGGGCCACCTCTCAGCTTTACCCAGCCAGGGAATCATCTGAAAATGGGACGGAGGCCAGCTTCCTTCCAGAAAGTCAGGCTGCTCTTGACCACAATACACACTGGCCCTCCTTAGCCAATCCGGATGGTCCCTGGGGTCTGTGTCATTGTGCAATCTCTGATGTAGATAATAATCAAGATCTGGGAAGGAGAGGAGCTGCTTGCAACTTTGGTCAGGAATATCCAAGAAGGAAAGAAAGGAATATGGACTCTGTCACCTACCCATGGCCCCGGGAGTGAAGGGCTTCCCTGGGGGAGTCCTGGGATGGCTCTGTTCAGGGATGGAATGTCTAAAGCGGAAGGAAATGTTATTTCATGCTGCCATTTGGAAGCAACAAAGGAGATCCACATTATAAAAGCAATCAATCAAACGTTACGAGGAATACTTTTCACAGTCTCAGGCTAACACTTCGACGGCTCACAGCTTGGACGTGGAAGTAGAGTTCTCTGCTGGTCTTTCAGGCAAACTCTGGCACAAAGCTTGGGAAAGAGAAGAAAATGTTTGCATGAGGGGGTTTTCTGTGGTTTGTTTACAATAACCTATGATTAGCTCAGCCAATGATTATTTTTCAGCATGCATACGAAGGGACACTGAAGCATTTCTTCCCAACAATAAATAATCCTTAGGGTAGGAAATGCTGGAGGATGGACCGCAACACTACAAATTTGCTGATAGATAGCTTTATTAAAAAAAAAAGAAAAGGAAAGGAAAGAAATGAACCTCCTCAGTTTAGGTTATAAACCATTCTAGGCGTATTTCATAGGAGGAGAAAGGTTAAAAAGGTAACAGGACAAGAATGGGGATGGATTTTAAAAAAGTAAAACGAGTTGCCAGGCACCATGTTGCAGGCCTGTAATGCCAGCGGCTCAGGAGGCCAAGGCAGGAGGATCACAAGTTCAAGACCAGAGGCAGTCTGTGTAACTTAGTGAGACCCTGCCTCAAAAACTGAAAAAATGGGCTGGGGATGCAGCTCAGTGGTCCAGCACTTGCAAAGCGTGCAGGCTCAAGGCCCTGGGTTCAACCTCCAGTACCACAAAAAAAAAAAAAAAAAGCTAAAACAAGGGCTGGAATGTAGCTCAGGGATTGAGCATTTTGAGCCCGGGAATAGCCCAGTGACTGAGCACTTGTCCCGCATGCATGAGACCATGGGTTTGATCCCTGGCACCGCAAAAAAATACATAAAATAAAACTGAAAAGATTCTACCCCTCACCACCAAAGCCCTTTTTCGTTCCCGCTCTTTCAGGGGAACTTAGACACACTGCCCATCTAGAGGAAACGCCTAGTAATACTGGCTCTGCCAAACCAGTGTGACATGAGTGTAAATGACGTTGAGTGGATTTCGGTTTTAGTTTGGTTTCATTCACTATTAGTCTACACTAAGCTCTTTAGGAAGACAGAGCGGAGGAGAACAAGTGTTAATGGGATCTGGAACTTCTGAAGCTGAAAGGAATGTCCTTTGTGTTTCACCAATGCCTAGGAGCTCGGCCCAACACTTTCTTCCCATTGTCACCCCTCCACTCCATTAAGGGATAAGCTCTTCAGCAGTCCAAGGTCTGGAAGGGTGGGGTAGGGGAGTGCGTGGGGAGAGAGCTAACCTTTAGAACTCACCCATTTTCCTTCCATCTCCCAGGACCCCCCATGACAGCCCAGCTGGAAAAGAACTGTCCAACGCGACAATGCTGACATTTATTTTACTTTATTTTTCTGATACTAGGGGCTTGAACCTAGGGTGCTCCCACACTGAGTCGCACCCTTGACCCCTAATTCATTCATTTATTTATTTATTTGTCTAATTATTTTTGAGACAGGGTCTGGCTAAGTTGCACAGGCTGCCTCTGGCCTGGAACTCAAGATCCTCCAGCCTCCCTCCAGAGTCAGCTGTGCTCTGTGCCTGGGTAATACCAAAGTTTAAACAAGTTAAATAGCTGGCCCAAAGTCACACAAATACCAACAATAACAGTTGTTGTTGTTGTTAGGTGCCCTTGGGTCCCATATCCGACTCATAGTGATCCTGTGTACAACAGGTAAAACACTATTGTCAGTGCTTCTCTGCTGTTCATAGGGTTTTCAATGGCGGATTGATTTTTGGGAGTGCGTTGCTGGTCCATCTCCTATAGCACCTGGTGTTCCCTGGTGTTCCCAGGTGGTCTCCCATCCAAGTACTAACCAGGCCCAACCTTGCTTAGCTTCAGAGATCTGACGGGATTGGATGCCACAGGGCTATAGCTGCAGTCCCAACAATAACAGTAGCTAATGTTTACTATGTGCTAAGCACTCTACTCTCATTACCTTATTTTATCCCAAAGCAACTCTTAGGAGATAAATTCTATTTCTAATGTCCATTTTATAAAGAAGGAGACAAAAACTGGGGAGATTAATTTGCCTGCATTCACTAAGCTGACAACTAATGAGCACAGGAATTATTCATTTATAAATATTTATACAGCACCTACTGTGTGCTCACGGTGGGGGAGGAGGGGAGATATTGAGATAACCAAGACAGAAAAGATTCTGCTCCAGGCACTTATGGACTAGTGGAGAACAAAGAGAATGGGCAGTTAGAGGCTATTTCCTGTTTTGAAAATAGTTGTTCTTTCTTTGTAACCCTGGGGATTGAGCCAGTGCCTTGTGCATGGTAGGCAAGAGTTCCACTGCTGAGCTATAGCCCCAGTCTGAGAGTCCCTGGCACAGCAAAAAAAAATACGGAAAATAAAACTGAAAAGATTCTACCCCTCACCACCAAAGCCCTTTTTCATTCCCGATCTTTCAGGGGAACTTAGACATACTGCCCATCTAGAGGAAACGCCTAGTAATACTGGCTCTGCCAAACCAGTGTGACATGAGTGTAAATGACGTTGAGTGGATTTCGTTTTCAGTTTGGTTTCATTCACTATTAGTCTACACTAAGCTCTTTAGGAAGACAGATCGGAGGAGAACAAGTTATATTAGTGACACTTTCAGAGCACTTTCTATGCAGTAGATGGGAGGTCAAGTATTGGGAACATGGACTTGAAGATGAAGTCCAGGAAGTTTTGAAAGAGGAGCCAAAGGAGAAGATATCAAGTGCAGGATGGATGGAAGCTAGGAGAAAAGGGCAGAACCAATGCCAAGAAAGAAGTTTCTCAGCTGGGCGTGGTGGTGCACACCTATAATCCCAGCAACTGGGGAGGCAGGGCTGAAGCAGGAGGATCACAAGTTCAAGGCCAGAGGCAGTCTTCGCAACTTAGCCAGACTCTGCCTCAAAAAGTAAAAACAATGGGCTGGGGTGCAGCTCAGTGGTCCACCACTTGCAAAGCACGCAAGCACAAGGCCCTGGGTTCAACCCCCAGTACGGGGGGGGGGGAAAAAAAAAAAAGAAGAAGAAGAAAAAAGAAGAAGGTTCTCCACTAGATGCGTGTCAGAGGCAGCAAGAAAGGCAGCAAGATCGTCAGAAGGGGCCACTGCACTTAACAATGGGGAGGCTCTTCTGGGCTGTACCTCCTACCTGCTCCACGCTCCTGGGATCCTCCTTGCCCTTGTCCTTCATTCAACCCATCCCTGCACGCCTAGAGTTCTCCCAACACCGCCCTCATGTTTTTGTTTTTGTTTTTTGTTTTTATTTTTGTTTTAAGACAGGATCTTGCTGCTGTGTAACCCAGGCTGGCCTGGAACTCTTGAGCCTCCTGCCTCCCGTTCCTAAGTGCTGGGATTACAGGCATGCATCACCACACCCAGCTTTCCTGCGATTCTTTCTCCAGGACTTTCCAAAGTGGGATTCTGGAGCCAGCATCGGCACCCTCACCTGTGGATGGGTTAGAAGTTAGAAACGCACCATCTTTATAAGAAACTCCGGAGATCAGGATGACCTTTCAGAGCTTCTGGCGATGGAGGCGAGCCCTCTTTCCAGAAGACTATCCCTTCCCCTGAGGGCTGGGATTTAGCTCAGTTGGTAGAGCGCTGCGCTGCAGGCTCTGAGGTCCCAAGTTCAATTCCCAGCACCGCAAAAATGGGAGAAGGGCCTGGCAAGCCACTCCCAAGGCAATCCCCAAACAGTCAGCCATTGAAAACCCTATGAGAGTCGCTGAGTCGGATATCGACTCAACAGCACCTAACAACAACAACAACATCCCTTCCCCTGCTTACAATCCTTGGGAGTTTCTGCTATGTTCTGGATCAAATTGGAGCCATCCTCCAGGCCCTACTACTAGCAACATTCTTCCCCTACTACCCCGCATCCACCAAGCCAGCCGGCCCTCAGCCTGGCCCACACTTAGTCTTCCTGGCTCTCCTTCCACTCCTCTCTGACCACTAGCCAAGGTTCCAGCAAGGCCGTCATGGCTTATAATCATAGTTCTCACTCTTTAAGTTAATCGTTTGTCCTGTGCATTAGGACAACCTGGGAAATGGAACTTCAGAGGTCTTTCTCAAAAACTTTTCATTTATTTTTATTTGCAGTGCTGGAAATTGAACCTAAGGCCTCATACATGCTAGGCAAATGCTCTACCACTGAGCTACAGTCCCAGCCCCTTCGTTGGTCTTTCTCAATAGTAAATCCCTGGTGCCCAATAAGTGCCTGGTTTCAAAGATTCACTCAGTAATTCTTTGGCTGAGTGAAGAGCCACCGTGATGGGTGTTGAATGTGGAATGTGCGTAGGAGGGGAAATGAAAGCAAAATGTGCTCCCTTCTCAAGAAACCTAGCTGGAAGGGCTGGGGATGTAGCTCAGTGCTAGAGCACTTCCCTGGCAGGCACAAGCACAAAGTCCCGGGGTCAGGACACGGCATTACAAAAAAATGAAAAAACTTTAAAAATAAAAATCTTACTTAGCTGAGAGGGGAAGGAAGGAGATGGGTAGGGTACCTGGAGTGAAGGCAAGGATTTTGACTTGGTTTGATATGCTTGATTAGATTTTGATTTCATAAAACAAAGGAGATACACCAGCATAGAGGCGCACGCCTGTGATTCCAGCAACTCAGAAAGTGGAGGCAGGAGGATCTCAAGTTCTAGGCCAGAGGCAGCCTGCGTCCCTTAGTGAGACCCTGTCTCAAGATAGAAAATAAAAAAGAGGATAGGGGTGAGGCTCCGTGGCAGAGAATTGTAAAGGGGCTACCAGGTGCGGCTCAGTGGCAGAGCACTCATAAAGCATGCACAAGGCTCTGAGTTCAGCTCCCAAGTACTATTTTAAAACAAATAAATAAATAAAATAAAATAAAGGGAAGAAGAGAGATAAATAGCTCCTGTGTGGATGGGACAGAACTGAGAGAGGGAGACTCGAAAACACAAGACAGAGGAAACCGATGTGTTCAGTGCCAAGCTGTTCAGTGCCCATAGCCGTCAGCTGTGTGAGGAACATGACTGGCTGGGGTGACAAGGACTGCACTCCTCCAGGAGTTGAGATTCTTCTAGGCAATGACCTCACAGGCCAGGCTGGGCTCCTCCCCTAGGCTCCCAAGGCTCTTCCTCCACCACTGGTCATGTCCATCCGTGTGGAAATTACAGGCTCACCTAGGTTTCTTGATAGACTACTTGATGATAAGAAGTCTTTCTCTTTCATCATGGTCTCCCAAAGACCAGGCACATTCTCCAATATACACGATTGTGCTGGATCAATGAAAGAGTGCATACACGAATGAATGAAAAATTCGTATTTCTGCCATCTATTTTAAGACGCAACTTCCTGAGGCTGCCAAGTTCCCCCCCCCCCATTCAGTCCTTTGCCCTGTACGCAGTTCATGCTGAATCTCTTCCCCTCTGCTGTCTGTCTACTTTATTCCAGGCAGCAGCAGGCTCAGCAACAGCTTCTGAGTGTATTAGCCAGGGACGCTAGGTTGTAAGTGACAGAAACGCTGCTCAAATTGGCAAAATGGAGAAAAAAAAAAAAAGGAAGGCAGGGCAGGAGGGAAGAAGAGAGGGTGAGGGAGAGAAAGGTGGGGAGGGGGGGCGGGCGAGAGAGAGAGGAAGAAAAGGAAGGAAGGAAGGAAGGATCTAATTATAAGTTTACACAACTGAAAAAGCAGGGGAGGGTCAATGTAGTGTTTAAAACAAAAACTTCAGGATGCTCTCCAAAGCTCTATTTCAGATAAGATTTTCCCATGTGTGGCAAAGATGGTTGCCAACAGGTATAGGCTGACACTGACTCTTCGGAAATCAAAGCCCTGCCCTCCCTGCAAAGCAAAAGCCTCAGCAAGGATTGTGATTGGTTTCCTGGAGTCTTGTGCCCCACCCCCAGGCCAGCTGATCAGCGTGGTTCCCTCTGAGGTAGAATTGGAGCCACATGATTGTCAGCCCATCAGGCAGGGGAAAGACCTTTTCCAAAAGGAAAAGATGGGCACCCGAATAGAGCAGATGTGCCGTGAAGGACCCTGGGTAACTATGATGTGACCTCCTCAGAGCTACATGCAAGAGCTCAGATATTTTTAAAAACCTGGTCTTAACCAGACAGGGTGTGGCACACCTGCAGTCCCAGCACTTGGGAGGCTGAGGCAGGCGGATCTCCAGTTCCAGGTCAGCTCGGGTAACATAGTAAGGTGCTATCTCAAACAAAAAGCTCTGATTCCTCATAATGAATTGCCTGAGAACCTTTTTGTAAAATAGAGACTTTTCTGAGTCCTGGTCAGAGATCCAAATCAGAACATCCAGGCCTGGCATCTTGTACTTTTCTAAAGTTCCTTAAGTGCATGGGAGGAACGAACAAGTTTTAGGAACAAATGTCATAGCCCTGGAAGTCCTGAATCTCAACCTGGCCAGCCCCCCAGGTAGCCGTATGACCTCAGGCAAACTTTGCTGCCAGGAGCAAACCTGGCTTCCCTGGTTCACAGGGAATAAGGAACATAAGGGATGGCCAGAGGGATCTGGAAGTGATCTGATCAGGGTTTTTTTTTTTTTTAAAGACCAATTCTGTGCCTTTGAGGAGACCAACCAGGCAGGAGGAAACCACTATAGAGCTCCAGGCAAAAGATGTCAGTGAGCAGAAATAGGGTAGCGGCCGTGGGCAAGGACACACTGCACAGAGCTTAGCATTGTTTGTTGTTGTTGTTGTTGTTGTTAGGTGCCATCAAGTCGATGTCCGACTCACAGCGACCCTACGTACAACAGGCAAAACACTATTATAGGTGCTTCTCTGCTGTTCATAGGGTTTTCAATGGCGGATTGATTTTTGGGAGTGGGTTGCTGGGTCCGTCTCCCAAACGTACAGCACCTGGAGTTCCCAGGTGGTCTCCCATCCAAGTACTAACCAGGCCTGACCCTGCTTAGCTTCTGAGATCTGATGGGATGGGATGCCACAGGGCTACTGCCACAGGCTAGCACTGTTTAGGCTATGGCAATACATTAGATATAGAGGGTGCGGCAGGGGAAGGGAGACACAGGAGCATTTAGTAGCTCTCCTTTCCCTGACTATAAAGTACAAACCTCTTTAGACCTGTCTGTAGCCTGCACCCCGCGGTCCATTACACGTCAGGTCTCACCTCCTGTCGCATCAGGCCCCTACTCTAGGCTACAACTTATAGGAGGTAGTTTCTCATGTCTCTGAAATGCCAGGCCCATACTGTCCTTGAACCTCTGCTCTCACTTTCCCCTCTGCATGGATCATGTTCGTCCCCCCAACCCCACCCTCCCTGTTTCATTTTGAGTGTCACCTCTTCCCAGAAGCCCTCTGTGATTTCTGCCTGCCAGATTCCTCTTTGCCATGCATAACTTGTTCACAATTCTCCACAGTGGCACCCTTCCCATCCACCAGGTTACTCACTTGTTATATTTCATTGTACACAACCTGTCCCCCAATGAGATGATGGCACCCATGGCCTTACTTTACAGGTCAAGATGCTGAAATTTAGAGTCAGCAAGCAACTTTCTTAAGGTTATACGCAGCAAGGCAGTGCCAGCAGGGCAGGACCTTGGAACTGTCTGATGGTCACAAGCTTCTCTACTTGCTGCTGCCTCCTAACTACCATAACCTATTGAAATTGCCTTCGTCCCTCTCTTGTTTCTCCACTGGAATTGTGGCTCAGTGTGGCTGTGCCCCCAGCTAGCTAGCTACATGACCCGGTGATGCAATGTGTCATCCAATGCTTAGCACAGACCGAGCTTCATAGATGGTAGGAGCATGGGTAATGTCGCTGAATAAATGCCATCCATGTGCTTATGTTGGGAGATGGAGCCGGCAACCCATTCCCAAAAACCAATCCGCATTGAAAACCCTATGAACAGCAGAGAGGCACTGACAATAGTGTTTCCCCTGTTGTACGCAGGGTCTTTATGAGTCGGATACCAACTGGACACTGCCTTAACAACAACATGTGCTTATGTACTGGCATCCACGACCAGAAAGGGACTGCCAAGAAGCTTATGCTCCAGTGGAGTCTGTGCCATGCCACTGAGGCTTCGGATAGCACAACCCTACCTTAGTTTCCTAAGTGCAGCCTCTAGAGAAGATAGAATCTTCCTGGGGATGTAGCTCAGTGGCAGAGCACTTTCACATTCATGAGGCCCTAGGGTGGATTCTCCGCACAGAAAGAAGAGAAAAATAAAAGTAGAAGACACATGCTTCCTCTACTTGTTTTTGGCTCAACTGATTTAAGATCTCATTAATTCTGGGCCACAAGATGGTTACCCTACCTTCCTAGAACCTAGGATGAGCTCATAAACTAGGCAGCTAGCCCATCCCCAGGTCCATGTGGGTCCTAGCCCCACCCCCACAGTGCCCCAGTCAAGAAATATTTATTGGGCAAGTCTTAGGTACAAAGGAGGCATCAGTGTGGAAGAACGAGATTCGTCCATCTAGCACAGAAGAGGGACATCAAACACCTACTCACACACATCATGAAGTAAATTACTGGGCTGAAGGAGTACAGAGCCGCCGTAGGGGCATCTGACAGGCTTGGGGTTCAGGGAACGCTTCCAGCCAAGTGACGGATGAGCGCTCCTATGTTAGGCACAGCAACCATTCTGAGGCCCCGCTGTGAGTGAAAGAGAGGGGGAGGGGGTGCTCAGGAAACGGAGCGCACGCCAGCGTGGAAGGAGACAGAGAACCAGAGGACTTGCCTCCCCCGAGCCGCGTCACCCAGGGCTTCCGTGCAGGACTTGGGCAGCTGGCTGAAGACAGGCTCCACGGTGGAGCGGGTCACACACTCCCACCATGACGGACGGGTGCTGTGGGCATGGCGGCACCATACTGACGCACCATGGTCCGTGATTCAGAGGAAAGTCCTGGTGCCCACTGCCAGGACACTGGGCTTTCTGCATTGCTGTCACCTCCTCCAGGTCTCAGCACCCTCTCTGTAACCAGGGGCAGGAAACACAGATCAGCTGATTCTTAACACGAAGGTCATTCTGGATAAAAAAAATCTGTGCTGCATATATACAACGGAATACTACTCAGCAGTCAAAACAAAAAAAATGAAATAATGCCTTTTGCAGCAAAATGGATGGAATTGGAGAAAATTATTTTAAGTAAACGAACACAAGCTCAGAAAGAGAAATACCACATGTTCTCACTCATATGTGGGAGCTGAATCAAAATTATAAGAAGGAAAAAATCCTATGCAGAGGTTGGAACATAACAAAAAAAAAAGCTAAGAATGGTATTATTTTAGATGGTCTAGAAAATGCATGTAATAGTTCTGACAATGTAAAAAGAAAGTTCACTACAGAAAAAGTTTGTCTTAAACAGAATTGGAACCCAAGGATATGTAGAAAAATAATACCACAAAAAGACAAGCAAATGGAAGAGAAGTCTTTGGTGGGAGGGTGGGACAGGGGGAGGAAGCACACAAGAGGGTAAGGGGGAACTTATATGTATAACGTACAACAAAATGCATATATGGAAATGTCTCAGTGAAAACCATGTCGGAATGAATCACATTAAGGTGTACATGAAAAATTTCCAACAACCGGGCGCAGTGGCGCACGCTTATAATCCCAGTGGCTCGGGAGGCGGAGGCAGGAGGATCGCAAGTTCGAGACCAGAGGCAGTCTGTGTAATTTCGCGAGACCCTGTCTCAAAAAGTAAAGTAAATAGGCTGGGGACGCAGCTCAGTGGTCCAGCACTTCCAGAGCATGCAGGCACAAGGCCCTGGGTTCAACCCCCAGTACCATAAAAAAAAAAAAAAAAAAAAAATCCAATGGAAAAAAAAACATGAAGGTCATTCTGAGCGGAATAGTAATAATAAATATCATCATCTTCATAACACTAACATTTATTGTGTGTTTTCTTTTTTTGCTTTTTTGAGACAGGGTTTCACTATCTAGCCCACTCACTATGCAGCCTAGGCTGCCCTTGCAGTCAGGATCCTCCTGCCTCGGGCTCCCCAGTACTAGGATTACAAGCGTGCACCTCCACGCCCAGCTACTCTGTGCTTTCCGTGTGCCTAGTACCGTGCAAAGCATTTCACAGGCGTCTCCCCACTGGATCTTCTGACCCCCTGTGAATGATCATCCCCATTTTACAGAAAAGACTCAGAGAATGAAGCAAATTGCCCAAACTGCCCCAGCAAAGAGAAAGAGATGGCATTCAGGCCAGTCTGCCCTGCCTCCCCCGCCTGTCCCTCAGCCTGCCATGTCACACAGCAAAGACACTTGAAAGGCTCACAGCCTGGTCGGGCCAGCTTGGGCCAGGCCCCGCATCGTGAAAGGCCGGCTCAGCCCCTTGGAACTTCTCACAGCGTGCCCCGTGTGACACAGGCAGGCTCCTGGGGAGGCCCCACAGAAAGAGCCTGTGAGGCCCAGGCCCCTGCAAAGGACTAGCGACACCACTGTGTAAGGCGCCCAGGACCAGACAGAAACCACATCTTTGCACCTCAGCCCCCGCTAACCAGACGCAGAGTCACCCAGGCCACATGGGGATCCTGCGGTGGTGTTTCCAGGAGCCTGGCGAGCCTCTCCCGCTCCTCCCACCCAACCAGGCTGTCATTTCCCTCACTCCACACATCTCTGCCCCTGGTGCTATCACTGCTGCCTGCACCACCATAAATCTGGAAGCTGTCACCAAAGGCCTCCTGTGCTGGCCTGGGGGAGTTTGCCGCCTAGCCTCTACCAGCCTCAGGGCTCCAGAAACCATCTCTGCTCTCTCCTCCTTTCGTGGCCAGGGTGTGGGAGGTCTGGGAGGCTAAGCATAAGGAAATGTGATATCAGAGCCATGGCAGGGGCCAGGGGCCAGGAAGCATTCCGGTTGCAAAGGCTGTTGTTATTGTCAGGTGCCTTCGGGTCAGTATCTGACCCATAGCGACCCTGCGTACAACAGGGGAAACACTATTGTCAGTGCTTCTCTGCTGTTCATAGGGTTTTCAATGGCGGATTGATTTTTGGAAGTGGGTTGCTGGTCCGTCTCCCAAGCCTATAGCAGCTGGAGTTCCCAGGTGGTCTCCCATCCAACTACTAAACAGGCCTGACCCTGCTTAGCTTCCGAGATCTGACAGGATTGGGTGCCACAGGGCTACTGCTGCAGGCAAAGTACAAGCCAGGCAGGAGTCGAACCTACAATCTTCTGATCTGTAGTCAGATGGGTTATCCATTGCACCACTGGCCCTCCCTATTGGTTGCAAAGGCAGCAGACTCATTTTACAGATGAAAAAGCTGAGGCCGGACAGGGGCCAGGCTACGCCCCCCCCCCCCCCAAGAGCACGCAGCTCTCCAGAGCAGGTTGGCACGGTAACTCGAGTCCCTGGGGCTCATTTTGAGGGAGCCCTTCATCTTCTTGGATGATGCCTCCCGGCTCCTTTTGGCATTTCCACTTACCCAAGGAGGGTGGTCGTGGCAGGCTAAGCGAATGCCTTGCCCCTTGTAGCCAAAGAAATGCCCAGGGGACAGGAAACTGACTGAATCATAACCTGAGTGACCCAAGGACAGAGCACAGTGGCCCAAGCACAGTCCTCCTTGTGGCTGTCCCTGGACACACCGAGTCATCTGCTGCTTGCAACACCACCTATTACTTGGGCCAAACCCGTCTTTCGCTGCCTTCCCTGCCTCCATCAGTTCTGGTAATTTCCAGTGCCTTCATAGGATCTTCCTTTCGGGACTAAAGGAGCCAATAGGACTTTCGGTTCCTGGTAACTAAAGAGTCCTGAAGGATGCAGCACATTCTTCCCATTTTCCCCACAACAGCATGCTGCCTTGCTCTTAGGGAAGACAGCAACAACCTTCAAAAAAAAAAATAAATAAATAATAAAAAGGAGAAGAGAAAGAAAGAAAATTGGTCAAGAGTCAGCGACAGTGAAAGTCATAACAAGGCACTGTGCGCAACCTCGAGGTCCATAACATCTGCGGATTGCGTCTCAGCTCCTCGGCTGCATATTTTGTTCTTCCATTATCTACTGTTAGGGATAGAGGGTCCTGAAGGTCAGCACCACCAACGCAGCTGATAATGGGTGGTCTGGGCACGGCCAAGTCTCCACTCCCACTGTCTAGAAGGAATCCATCCTTCCAAACCCAAATAAACTCAGCCCTGTTTAAGCACAATTCCTAGATCTTTTAAAACTATCAGTTAAATCATTATTTTGGGACAAGGGTTTTACGAGTACCAATCCAATCATCTCAAAAATTCTATGGGACTGCACAATATGATTAGCCTAATTGCATTATTGAGAAAATTGGCCCTCAGCAAAGGAAGGGTTGGTAATTGAATGCCAAGGTCACATAGCTAGTAGGTGGAGGACCTTAGACATAATCCTAGCTTGGTCTAACTTCACAGGCCTTGTTCAAAAACCCTAGGCTACATTGCCTGGAAATGATTCAATGACCACCCCCATTCAAACTATTCTCAAATCAGGGAACCCCGCTCCCCCATATAAAAGCTAAATATCAGACCCTCCTGGGAAGCAGGTCTTTGAAATACCTAGTCAACATATTATCATTTCAAATTTGAAAAAGAAAAGATAAAACCAACCCCGATGTTTGTTTTCCTTTTGGTTTGTTTTGGTTTGTTTTGTTTTTTGAGACAGGATCTCTATCTGTAGCCCAGACTGGCCTGGAACTCTCTTTATAGCCAGAGGTGGCCTTGAACTCCTATTTATATGCCTGTCTCAGCCTCCCAGATGCTGGGATTATGGGCCTGTACCTCCATACCCAACTCCACCAGGGTCTTGTTTGTTGTGTTATGTTTATAAACAAGGACACTTTTGAGAGTGAACAGGCATGTTACAAATGATAAAGCCTGCATCTCCCTGGCAAACCAAAGTATACAATCACTGTCTCTCTGGTGAGGGAACTTAAGCTAAGGCAGCTGCAGACCCCACAGCAAGTGAACACTGTTGTTGTATTGGTTGAGTCGGTGTCCAACTCATAGTGACCCTGCGTACAACAGGTGAAACACTATTGTCGGTGCTTCTCTGCTGTTCATAGGGTTTTCAATGGCAGATTAATTTTTTGGGAGTGGGTTGCCAGGTCCTTCTCCCAAGCCTACAGCACCTGGTGCTCCCAGGCGGTCTCCCATCCAAGTACTAACCAGGCCTGACCCTGCTTAGCTTCTAAGATCTGACGGGATCGGATGCCACCGGGCTACAGCTGCAGGCAAGTGAGCACTAGAGCAGGTAGTAGAACCCTGAAAGCAATAGCAGAGGCACCAACATCCTGCCCGGCACCTTCCAAAATCCTGATCAGAACTCACCTGTGCATGGAGACCCTTCCTGACTCCCCCCAGTCAATTCTGCATCCTCTGCGTTTTCTGATAGCAGAATGAGCTGCTCTTTAATCCTATCCTTATGATTATAAACTGCTTATCCTTGTTGTGGCCTGGGATTTAGCTCAGTTGGTAGAGCGCTGCGCTGCAGTCTCTGAGGTCCTGAGTTCAATTCCCAGCACAGCAAAAATGGGAGAAGGACCTGGCAATCTACTCCCCAGGCAATTACGAAACAGTCAGCCATTGAAAACCCTTTGAGGGTCGCTATGAGTCGGATACCGACTCCACGGCACCTAACAACAACAACAACAATCCTTGTTGTGTGTGTGTGTTTGTGTGTGTGCACAGGCAATCCTCCCTCTGAGTGGTTGCATGTCCACACAGAACTCTGCAGAGTGAGGATGCAGTTCTGACATGCGTGAGCTTCCATAAACACAGCACCTTGCAAATAGAGGAGTGGCAATGCTCTGTTTTTCTCTTACTGTGCTGCCTTAACAAATTACCACCAATTGGGTAGCTTGTTGTTGTTGTTGTTAGGTGCTATCGAGTCGGTATCCAATTCATAGCGACCCTCATAGGGTTTTCAATGGCTGACTGTTTCGGGATTGCCTTGGGAGTGGATTGCCAGGTCCTTCTCCCTTGGGTAGCTTACAACCCCAAAATTTATTCTCACCGTTTTGGAGACCAGGTGTCTAAAAGCAAGGTGTCTCTATGGCTACGCTCCCCTTGAGGCTCTACGGCAGGAGCCTTCCCTGACTCTTCCTTCCAGCTTCTGGAAGATGCTGGCGATCCCTGGCCTTCCTTGCCTTGCAGCTGTATCACTTCAATCTTGGTGTCTATCTTCATGTGACCTTCTTTCCTGTATGTAGAGTCCCCTCCCTTTATTACAAGAAATGACTCACTGGATTTAGGGTCCACCCTAACCCAATATTACCTCATTTTAACTAATACATTTGCAAAGACACTACTCCCAAACAAGGTCACATTCTGAGGTTCTTGGTGGATATGAATTTGGGGAGGGATACTATGCAGCCCTGTACAAGTGAGTAAGCACCTCCAGGGCTCAACTTGTAGCATAGACCAACTCTGTTCCCAGTGCCTCCCTAGGGTGTGCACAGTTTTGTTGTTATTAGGTGCTGTTGAATTGAGTCTACTCCTAGCCACCCTCTGTACAACAGAATGAAACATTCCCAACACTGTGCCATGCACATGATCTTTTTTTTATGCGTAAGCCCACTGTTGCAGCCACTGTGTCAATCCGTCTGGTTGAGTAGGAGCTCATTAACCCAGGTTGGACTGGGTCCCAAGGGTAGACCTGCAGGAGGGCAGGGTTGATCTCAGCTCACTGGAAGCCAGTTTTCTTGCTGCTTGCATGCAGCCCTCTGCACAGCAAGCCCCACCCACGCCCCTTCCTTCCGTTTTGGACTTGGCTTTCTCTTCCTACTCCCCATTTACCCACACCTCCTTCTCTTGCTTCCTCCTGGCAGCCAGAAACGGCTGGGCTGACAGGCAGTTCAGGGGGGCTCCTGTGTGCCTCCTACAGGCAAGGGGCTCCCTCCTCACTTCCATCCTCCTCTCTCATTTCTTCATTCTGTGCTTTCCGGGTGCCAGACCACTAGGATCCCCCAGAAGCTGAACCAAATTCTCCGCTCTTAGCCATACACACTCCAGATTTTTTTTTTTCTCCACAAGTCCCAACCGAACAAGTTCCTCATCACGACTCCCGCCTGGGCTTCCTCTTTTTTTTAGTTTCTGGATGGCAGTTTAGAACTTCTGATGAAAAATTAATAACATGCTGTCATTTAGATGGGATTTTGCTATGTGCCGAGCAGTGAGCCAAACTCTCTCGCACATTACGTCACTCATTCTTTCTGCGATGGTCTTTGCGCAGCCATTAGATGGTTTGTCAAAGGTCATGCAGCTAGTTCAAGGGAGAGTCAGGATTCCAACCCAGCCCCTCTGATTCCAGACCATATTCTCTTCATTTTGCTCTACTTTTATGAATGGGACCCTTGAGAATGGGATTTCTTTAAAGTGCTCCCCAGCCAGGCTCCCCCCAAGCATACAAGTCCACTGGCTATAACCTGTCATTTTCTTTAAGGAGTTAAGCCTAATAGACTCTTCACGTTTCTCTCCTTCCCTGAAATAATTGGGGTGGGGGTAGGCAGGGCCTGCTGCCAAAAGAGAACCGATTGACAACCTGAAGATCGCTAATAAAGATCCTCTCCGAATCAGTTTTCCTGATGGCAGCTGCTTTGGACTTCTGGAGGCAGTAACTCAAGCGCCAACATGCAGACTACTCACCCTTGCAAAATGCGGCTGTTGGCAGGTTTCCACGAGGCTTGATTCAGCATGTTCAGGGGACCGAGGACGAGCTACAATAGCGCCTCAACCAGAGTCCGAGCAGCCTCGCATACCAGACCTCCCGGTCCCCGGTGCGCCTCTTGCCCTTTCATGACCAGACCTGTCCGTGCCTGCTGCTTTGCACCTGTTGCTCTCTCTGCCTGACACCTCCCTTGACCCCAGCTGTTGGCCTGTTAGCTTGTTCTGCAAAGTACCACGGCATCAAGGAGGGCACTGGGCCATCGCCTTCTACCCTCAAGCCGCCCTGGATGGCTCACGCTCAGAGAAGCTGGGGGCGGAGAGATTCTTAAAACCTGGGCCTTGACGGAAATCGACTAGGTCCAATTTGCTAGGGTGGAGCCTGGGAAAAATGCCTCTTAACAAGTTCCCCAGGTGCTTGGGAAGATCCTGGGCTGAGCTTCCCAGAATTGACTCATTGCTTCATCTTCACCGTTTTTCTCCTGTACTTCAAGTTAACGAACACATAAGTGGAGCTTGCTCTGTTCTTGGCACTGTGAGCTGGGCACAGGAGCAGCGCATGGAAACGCCAGCGCAGCGCTGCTGAGGTACCTACTATTATCATGCAGATGAGGAGACTGAGGCATGCAATAGTTAAGATACTGCTCCAAAGTCACTCACCAAGTAAGAGGCAGAGCTGGCTCCGGATTACCCCGTCCCTCCTCCTACCCCTTTACGTGGGTGGATTTCTGCCCTTAAGTCACCTCACTTTTAACATTCCTGTATTTTATTTGACTCTAATGCAAAAGCTATGAGGATGGAAATTCTCAGCTGTTTGCCCACAGCTGAATTCCCTGAAGCTGGATCAATACCAGGCAGACGCAAGGTCAATACATATCTGATGAATGAATGAAAGAATGAATGAATGAACGTGGAAGAGTTGAACATGGAGTTGAGGCACTGGCTATATTTTTCCTCATAATTCACCAAAAACACACGGACACAATTATGGCTATTAAAAATTCTTTGCCCCATCCCAGATCATCCCTACTTCCACCTGGTATCTACACCTCAGACTGGGATTCCCTAAATTGGTATTTCCCTCTGCCACGGCACCAACCACAATGACCTATAATTTTCTCATCAAGACTGTAAGTTCCCAAGGACAAGGACTGGATTTATTCATCCTTACCTCCCCGAGCCTAGGGCAACGGCCCACTGTGCCATTCCTCCTTCCTTCTTGCCAGAAGGACCTGGTTATGGATTGGGTTGTTCTTCCAGTCTTTTGACATCTGAAAGGAGGCGATAAGATTTAGTAAACGGCAAAGAATAATGAGGCTAATGAGACCTGGATTGGGGCCTACAGAAGAGGAGGGATCCCAGGACGGGCTGTTGGGCATCAGGACTCCTGCCTGGTGTTTCCAGTCTCCTTCTTGGGACTGGAGGCCTTTCTCAGGCTGGAAATTCCTTGTAGACAAAGATCATGTCTTTCTCGTTGTTCACCAAAGTGTCTTCAGAGCTTGATGAGTGCCTGGCGGATAGAAGATGCTCAATTAAAAAAAAAAAAAAAAAAAACAGTAGGTTCCTGGGCACAGTCGCACATGCCTGTAGTCCAGACTACTCAGGAGGCTGAACCAGGGGATCACTGATGTGTAGGAGTTTGAGACCCACCTGGAGAAGAGAATGAACTGCTACCTCAATTATCTTTTACTTTTGAAGCAAGGGCTCATTATGTAGGCCGGGCTTGCTTGAACCTCGCAGTCCCCCTGCCTCAGTCCCTTGAGTTGTTGGGAATACTGACATTTGCCGCCATGCCCTGTTCAAAAACTTTTAAACAAGCCGGACCTGGTGGCACACGCCTGTAAATCCAGCACCTTGGGAGGCGGAGGCAGGAGGATCGCAAGTTCGAGGCCAGAGGCAGTCTGCGTAACTTAGCGAGACCCTGTCTCAAAATGTAAAAAAATGGGCTGAGGATGCAGCTCAGTGGTCCAGCACTTGCAAAGCATGCAAGCATGAGGCCCTAGGTTCAAACCCCAGTACCGCAAAAAAACAAACAAACAAAAAAAAAAAAAACAAAAACTTTTAAATGTAGGTTGAGTGAATAAGTTAAGGAAACACTGCCAATCTATTCTAATGAAGAAAACATAGACTGCCTCCTCGTTCATTTGTCTTTGTTTCCACAGGCTCTTGTGACTAAACTATTTCCATATAAGCTAGGGGTGCAGATCAGTGGGACAGTGTTTGACTAGCATGGGCAAGGCACTGGATTCAATCACTAGCACAGCAAAAACTTGAAAAATTAAACAATAACAATAGAGCTGGGTATGGTGGCACATACTTATAATCCCAGCACTTGGGATGCTGAGGTGGGACTATCATGAATTTAAGAGCAGCTTGGGCTACCTAGCTAGACCCTATCTCAAAAATAATAATAATACTTTGCTGCTGCTGCTGCTGCTGTTGTTGTTAGGTGCTATCGAGTCGTGTGACTCATAGAGGCCCTGTGTACAACAGAATGAAATACTCCCCAACACTGTCCCATGCACACAGATCTGTTTTATGTTTAAGCCTATTGTTGCAGCCATTGTATCAGTCCATCTAGTTGAGGATCAGCCACTTTCCCAAACAGTATGTCCTTCTCCAGGGATTGGTCCCTCCTGACGTGTCCAAAATACATAAGACACAGTCTAGCCATGCTTATGTTGCCTGCAGCTGTAGCCGTGTGGCATCCGATCCCGTCAGATCTCGGAAGCTAAGCAGGGTCAGGCCTGGTTAGTACTTGGATGGGAGACCGCCTGGGAACACCAGGTGCTGTAGGTTTGGGAGAAGGACCTGGCAACCCCCTCCCAAAAATCAATCTGCCATTGAAAACCCTATGAACAGCAGAGAAGCACTGACAATAGTGTTTCTCCTGTTGTACAGAGGGTCGCTATGAGTCGGATACTGACTCGACGGCACCTAACAACAACAACAACACGCCATGCTTACCTCCAAGGAGCATTCTGGTTATACTTCTAGAACAGATCTGTTGGTTCTTTTGGCAGTCCATGCTATATTCAATATTAGTAATAATAATGATTGTTGTTGTTGTTAGGTGCCTTCGAGTTGAGCCCAACTCAAAGTGACCCTATGGACAGCAGAATGAAACACTCTCTGACACTGCACCACACCCAGCCCTATTGTCAGTACTTCTCTGCTATTCACAGGGTTTTCAATGTTTGTTTCAGGAGTGGGTTGCCAGGCCCTTCTCCCTAGCCTGCAGCACCTGGTATTCCCAGGTGGTCTCCCATCCAAGGACTAACCAGATAAATTAAACTAAAGGCATATAATATGCATTTGTATGGGCTGGGATTTAGCTCAGTTGGTAGAGCTCCACTCTACAGTCAATGAGGTCCCAGGTTTAATTCCCAGCACTGCAAAAAATGGAAGAAGGATGTGGCAATCCACTCCCGAGGCAATCCTGAAACAATCAGCCACTGAAAACCCTATGAGGGTCACTATGAGTCAGATACCGACTCGACAGCACGTAACAATAACAACAACAACATATAGAAGAGGGACAATAGCAGTTGCCCACAGGAAGATGCCATGACCATCCCAAGCCCCTTGTCAGGTACTTAGCTCGGGGCTCCTCATGTACCCTTTGGTCTGGGGTAGTGGCCTCTCCAGCAGGCCTGAGCTACCGCTCATTCTGCAGAGGGCTGGTTCTGTTGGAAGGAGGTGCCCGTGAGAGTTTCGGGAGCTGACAGCAGGGATGGGCAGAAAGGAAGCCTGTGGTAGTTCAACGGTGTTTCCTGGGCACCCAGCTGCCAACCCCAAAGCACATAGGAAAGACGCAGGCAGAAGACGCCCAGAGCTGAGCAGCAGGGAAGCATGAAGAAACAGAGCTCAGGAACGCACAGAGGGTCCTGGCTAGGTCTGGAATACCTGCTTTCAGAGGCTGGACCGATTCATTGGTGAGAGAGCCAGGCTCATGGGAAAAGGAAGGGGAAAGTCACCCATTGGACTCAGAGGATTGATTAAGTGATGCGTTGTCTGTGATCCAGAGACTCAACGGAGTGGTGAGTATATCCGATAACATTTATCCAATAACTTTGCCATGTCCTCCACATTCAAAAAGAGAGACATCATTTTCTAGTCCATCTAATATTTAATATAAAGGCTGGCACAGTTAAGAGAAGGAAGGAAGAGGAGACAACCAATAAAAACAGAGAGCCAGGGGTGGCGGGGCACACCTGTAATCCCAGCACCTAGGAGGCTGAGGCAGGGCAAGGTGAACCACATAGCAAGAACTACTCTAAAAAAATGAAAATAAAAATAAAAAAGGAGGTGGTGTATTTCAATCTTAAGTGAATCGGCACACCACATTATTATTTTGCCTGCTTGACTTATTAGCAATTTTTTATATCTAAGCCGAAATTTATCTTTAGTCACACGGTATCATATAGTAGGGATATCAGCAAGGATCACCAATTCCTGGGAGTCGCCACAATATGAATCAATGAGAGAAACTTCTCTTTCATCTCAGTGCCAAGATAGCTTCATGTCTTTGGACTTGGAGATTGTGAGCTTACTTTTCATATGTTTATTTTATTTTAAGCTCTGGGAGTAGTAAGAATAATTGAAAGTATTTCCTTCTTTGCCTCAGTTGCTAGGAAGCTCTAGTCAAATTCCAGTCTGTCTAGAGCAAGAATACAGACTTGATGGCCCTTTTATTTTAGGACCAATTGTGTCTTTATTTTCCCTACTCTTATTTTTCCCTTCCTTATTTTCCTGACTCTGATTTCTTTATTCTTCCTTCTGTAATATACAGAAAAGGAGCCTCACATCCTTTGAAATGAGGGAAGAAAATTGAAATATAAGCAGTATAACTTGTGAGAGAGCAAACTCAAGCATTGTTGTTGTTAGGTGGCGTGGAATCATGTCCCACTCATAGTGTTGTTGTTAGGTACCATTGAGTGGGTGTCTGACTCATAGCAACCCTGTATACAACAGGTGAAACACTATTGTCAGTGCTTCTCTACTGTTCACAGGGTTTTCAATGGCGGATTGATTTTGGGGAGTGGGTTGCCAGGTCCTTCTCCCAAGCCTACAGCACCTGGTGTTCCCAGGAAGTCTCCCATCCAAATACTAACCAGGCCTGACCCTGCTTAGCTTCTGAGATCTGACAGGATTGGATGCCACAGGGCTACAGCTGCAGGCAACTCATAGTGTTAGCATTAGAAAATATCTGAGTTTAAATTCTCCTTTTCCCCTTCATAGCTGTGTGACCGTACAAAAAAGATGGCGTCTTGGTTTCTTCCTTTTTAGAAGCAGTGGTCGTGGGGGCTAATAACACCTCTCTTGAAACTTTGTGCTAAGGGGTACAGTGGGGAAAGTGGTTGCCCCTTAATAAGAGTTCTCTTCGAATTTCAGTTCCTCCCTTCCTCAAGCCCAGATCCCTAGAGCAGCTATTTGCTGCTAAACTTGCTCAGTCCTGTGCCTGGGTGGCAGGCAAAGCAACCAGTGGAGAAAATGGATTTCAGCCGCATCAGGAGAAACACGGGCAGAAGGAAATGGGGGAGAAAAGGTCGGAAAAGAGGCAATCATGGCTGAACGGTACTAATTGTGGTAGTTCAGGTGCATGAACTCGGGTGGTCACGATGGGAACAGGAGAGCAGAAATCCCAGGCTGGGGACCCTGTGGTGTGTCCCAAGAGCCTGTGGGACTGTACCTGAGCCTCTTCCTGGAGAAGAACCGATATGGTGTGGTCCTTTGGGGAAGCAGGTGACGGGTTACACTAAGTCACTATCAGTTACTATTTTCAAACCTCCTACATGGAATTTTATGTGATCCTTAAGATAACCAGCGGGATTTTTCAGCCTCAGAGCCACAGACACGTGGGCCTGGATGAGTCTCTGCTGTGGGGGCTGCTCACCAGGGTGTCCCATGCTTTCTCCAGCTTCCGCCCACTCTGTGCCAGTAATCCCACCCCCACCCCAGATCATGACCATCAAAACTGCTGCCAGACATTGCTAAATATCCCTTGGGAGGCAACATCACTCCCCTTACCCCCTAGGTGAGCCATTGGGGTAGAGCGACAGAGCTTCCTGCCGTTGTTCAATGAGCACCAGGCACCCACAAGGAGTGCAGGGAGCCGGAATTGCTGGTGACATGGTCTCACTCCTCCAGCTGCTCGCAGTTCATGCTGCAGGAGGGCAGACGCAGACGGACCAGCTGCACACAATTGTCATGAATCAAGGCTAACAGAGAAATCAGCGAGAACAAGGTACGGAGTGTGCTCGGCACCATGGGGGAAGGACCAACTCATTTAAGAGTAAGTGGCAAGGAGATGCCTTGGTAGAGCCTTAACCCCAAACCACTGACCACTCTCCCTAAAGTGGCCTCCTACCGCTCCTCCATTTTGGTTGTGATTCCTTTTTCAGCACTCTGTATGTTTCCTTCATAGCAATACCGAAAATGGATTGCATTGTACTTTCTTATGTTTTTGTTTTGTCTGCCTCCTGCTCCAGACTGAAAACTCTCTGAGGATAAAGACTGCTTCTGTCTTGCCAACCCTAGACTCTCTGGCCCCTGGCAGAAGGTTGAGCTCAAATCAGATTCAGTAACTGTTTGGAAAAGGAAAGAAACTGGGAAGGAAGAAAGGAAAGAGGGAGAGAGGCAGGAAGGAAGGGAGGCACACAAGCAGAGGGAATGGAAGAAGGAAGAATGCAAAGTAAAACTAGGGATTTGCCAGGCAGAAACAGTGGGAAGAGCATTATGAGTAATGAAGAGTCTATATAAAGGCCCACAGGGTCAGCCAGACTAGCTACATCATTTGAATGGCCCAGTGCAAAATGAAAATGGAAGGTCTCTGTTCATACATTATGAACATTTTCCAGTCAGCTTCCTCAGAGCATTAAACCAACATGGACCCTTGTGAGTAGGGGGCCCTGTGTACCTACACAGGCCCCCTGTCCATAAAGCCCTCCCTGGACAGACAAGCACCCTGCGCAAGCTTAGTCCAAGGGAGCTTGTCTCTCCCAGGGCACACTTTGGGTCAATATGGCCGCCAGCGCTCAGACCGTGTTTTCTGACAGCGGAAGCCGTTTCCCGGAAGTGTACAGAGCCCATGGAATTGTGTTCCTCCAAACTCGATGTTGACATGAAGAAATACTGCAGGCCGAGGTCACTCAGCACTGGTTCCATGCAGAGTCACTTGGTGAAAGCTGTCTAAAGCTTCAGCAAGCCCCACACAAAGCCACCGTCTGTGCGGCTCTGCAGCAAAGCCTGCCAGCCCAAGGCAGAATGTGGATGAGTTTCTCCTCACGAGGCCCCTTCAGAATCTAGGCAAGTCCTCCTCCACCGTGTGCCCCTCGAACACCACAATTTGTTATCAGCCCACAGCATGAGTTGCGGATAAACGCTCTCTGATCCCATCTCGGGTGAAACCTACAATTTCCAGACTATCTCACAGGATAACCTTAATTAGGACTTACATGCCATGTTTGACTTGCAGTGTGATGACCTAAGTCATTTGTGTAGCTATTTCAAAAAAGCACCTGGGCATGGGTACCTCGTTCGGGAAACTTCTGGCTGGTCATGATTTTGCCCACGACAGGAGCGTCTGAGTGTGTTGGAGTGTGTGTGTTCACGCTCACGCATTTACTGCCTCACGAGATTTGTGCATTTATGAATAGGAAAATGACAATTGCTTTATTCACTCTGTGTCTTGTAAACCTGGAAAGATGTAGTAATGGCGGAATCCATTGGAAATTACATTTTCCATGGAGTAGGTCACTTGGTCTCTAGGGTCTTTTTCTGGAATGGAAAAGAAAGGGAAAGAGAGCCTCCTTCGCTGGGCATTTCCCTATTATCTGTCAGGCCCTTGCATATACTTGGCCTCCTGGACTCCTCAGGGGAACCGAAGAGATGGGCACCGCGATAGGGAATTTTATGAGTCAACTTGCCTGGGCTGCAGGATGCTCAGCCAGCTGATTCAACAGTATTTCTGGGCGTGTCAGCAAGGGTGTTTCTGGCAGAGATCAGCGATTGAATTGGTAGACAATGCAAAGCAGATCCCCCTCCCTGATGTGGGTGGACAATGAGCAAAGAAGGCAGGGGGAGGCTAAGCTGTCTGGCCCAACAAGATCTCATGAGCTGTCCTTCTAACCATGTGTGATTTGACGAGACATTCTTCAACTACTTCACCTGGGTGGCTAGAAAGCCATTTCCACCACTTTTAGCAAACTATTGATTGCATGTTGTTGTTGTTGTTGTTAGGTTCCGTCGAGTCGGTATCCAACTCATAGCGACCCTCATAAGGTTTTCAATGGCTGAGTGCTTCGGGATTGCCTTGGGAGTGGATTGCCAGGCCCTTCTCCCATTTTTGTGGTGCTGGGAATTGAACTCGGGGCCTCAGAGACTGCAGCACAGCACTCTACCCACTGAGCTAAATCCAAGCCCCTCATTGATTGCATACTATCCTCTAATTTTATGTGTGTATATATGTGTGTACACATGTGTGTGTGTGTATGGGCTGGTGACTGGAGCACTGGGCTTACAAATTATGTAGCCCATCCTGTTGACCCCTGTGAACCTTTATGTAGACTGTTCTTTTCTTTTCTTTTCTTTTCTTTTTTTTTTTTTTGGTGGTACTAGAGGTTGAACCCAGGGCCTTGTGCTTGCATGCACTGCAAGTGCTGGACCACTGAGCTGCACCCCCAGCCCATTTGTTTTACTTTTTGAGACGGAGTCTCGCTAAGTTACACAGACTGCCTCTGGTCTTGAACTTGCAATCCTCCTGCCTCCACCTCCTGAGCTGCTGGGATTACAGGCATGCGCCACCGTGCCCGGCTCTATGTAGACTGTTCTTGACCCATGCTAGGCAAATGCTAGCATGAGCTACTCTCCCCACGCCCCACCCAGCTATCCACTAATTCTTGAGGCCCTACTATCTCTATCGACTTCTATTCTTTGATTTTCAAATGACAAGAGGAAATGCCAGGTCCCTCCCCTCCCTACCTCCTGCTTAGATGAGGGAGAAAGGACTGGGGGTGTTGCTTGAATGCATGGGACATGCCTCTGCTCTTTTTTTTTTTTTTCTTTTTGGTACTGGGGATCGAACCCTGGGCTTCGCACCTGCTAGGCAAGCACTCTACCACTGAGCTAAATCTCCAGCCCGCCTCTGCTCTTTGATGCCCTTCTTGTGGATATCCTGCAACCTGCCCTAAGACTTCTGCTGCAGCTGAGCAAGCAAGGAGGCTTCAAATCCCAAAACGTGGGGGAGAGTGCCAGCTCCCTAGTGACCAGCTGTGTGACTTGGAGGAGGAGTCACTTCACTTCTCCAGGTCTCGCTTTCCTGCTGTGTTGGATGAAGACAACTCTGTCCTATCTCTTTCCCATGCTGTTGATGAAGGTGTTTTTACTTTGGCCCAGCAATTCGATTTACGGGCATTTCTCTAAAGGAAATGGGTCCACAAATACACCAAGTGGTATTTACACCAAGATGTGCCCTGAGGCACTATTTCTCCTTTTGAAAAATTTGAAACAACCTAAAAGCAGTCCATATTGAATTTGATAAATCATGATGACACCCCGTATACTATAATATGGGAGAAGGATGTGGCAATCCACTCCCGAGGCAATCCCGAAACAATCAGCCATTGAAAACACCATGAGGGTCTCTACGAGTCGGACACGACTCCATGGCATCTAACAGCAACAACATATACTGTAGTATATGTAAGCATTTAAAGTGATCCAGGCGATCTCTGCTTGTTGAGGTAGCAGTTTATCTCGTAGATGACACTATTACACGTGCAAGTTCTACCTCTTGTGAACTAAAGAATCAAGTATAGTAGCTGATTTTTTTTTTTCAGAGTCTCACTGTGTAGCTTTGTGGCCTGGAACCTGCAACTCTCCTGCCCTAGCCTCTTGAGTGCTACAATTACGTGCATGTACCCCCATGCCCTAGCATTAATGGCTGATTCTAAGGAATGAAAATGATGGGTCCTTCAGGGAATATTATGTCACTAAATAATTTTGGTATCTTTTGAAGTTTTTACCATGTATGTGTTCTGCCTGAGAATTGCTTAATTAAAATAAACACAAAACATACATTCCTGTGTATACACAGACATGCATTCCATCTTTACTTGTGTCTACAGCAATAACACCTAATAATGACAGCAACATTATAGACTAGGGATTTTTTTCTCTTTGTTATATGTTTCTGAATTTTCCAAATTGTTTTCAATAAGCAGGCACAGCTTACAACAATGAAATAAAGCAAAACAATAAGGCATTTTATTTTAGAAAAGAAAAAGCAACTACTAGCTCAAAACTCTTTTGCTTTTGGAAAGCTAAAACTACTTCCAAGATATACTGGGCATGGTGGTGACTACCTGCAGTTCTTCACTAGGGAGGCTGAGGCAGGAGGAGAGTGTGCAAGGCCTGCCTGGGCCATATAGTGAAACTCTGTCTCAAAAACAAAAACAAAAACAAAAACAACAACAATAAAAAACATTGTGAGATTATTGTATTTGTTTTCTAGTGCTACGTAACAAATTACACACAAATTTAGTGGCTAAAAGCAACTATAAACTTTTATTATTTCAAAAATTCTCTGTGGGTCAATTTTTTAGGGAGAGCTTAGTGGAGCCCCATTGGCTCAGAATTTTTACAGTTCTGGGGACCAAACCCAAGGCCTCAGGCACCTAGGCAAGGGCTCTACCACTGGGCTATATCCCTGGCCATGGCTTTGGATCTTTGAAGAAGCTGCAGGTATGGGCTCTAGCTATAGTTGTCTGAAGACTCACCTGCGGTTGGGGCTCTTAACCATGGCTTTCTGTCCCTGATCACGTGGACCTCTTCCTGGGGCTGCTTGAGTGTCCTCACAACATGGCAGTTAACTTCTCCCAGAGCAAGTAATCCAAGAGGCAGCAAGGTAAAAACAACAGTATCTTTTATGACCCAGCCTCGGATGTCCCACTCATTATCTCTGCAGTGTCCTGTGGATTATAGAAATCACCCTTATTCAGCACGGGAAAGGAATGCATAAAGGTATGAATGCAACAAAGCCACAGTCACCAGGGCCCTTCTGGGTGCCATAACTTTACACAGGCATCGTCCTTTCTTTTCCCTGGAATGCATCCTGAGAACGTCTTTGATAATCTGACCACTCATTGTTTTAGCCTTGTGTCTTCAAAGAGTCCTTTCTTTGAAGAACTCTGAAAAGCATGTAGGACAAAGAAAGGAGAAAGGCCCTCAACACTTCTGTTCATCTCTTTGCCCTTGGACAGTCCATTTGGTATATGGTGCCAGAGCATAACTCATTGTTGCTGACCTCTTTCACCCACCTGTCTATGTGTCCTTAGAGATCCTGGAGTGTCCTCAGAAACAAAAAGCCAGAGGTTGTACCAGGCTCAGCTAGCCAGGAGTTCCTGCAGGGCAGAACCCATGCTGTATTCCTCTCTGTACCCCAGAGATTGGCATAGCATCTACTCAGCAGCTGCTAAGTAGTGGCTTGCCAGTGTCCATGAACACAAGGAAGCCATCATGTAAGAGAGCAGTCTGCTTCCACTGAAGGGAGTGACAGTAACGAAGGGCAAAGGTAATCATTTGACCTCATCAAACCTCATCTGCTTTATTCTACCTGCTCTCCTCTTCCCCACCCTACTTTCCTTCCCGTCTCATTCAGCTGCCACTCACTAGCTATTTGATTCAGGCAAGGTATTTAATACCTCGGGCGTCAATTCCCTGATCTATAAAACAAAGACAATGAAACTTCCTCACAGTGTCGTCAGAAGGCTGAAATTAAAGAATAGTGCATGCAGCAGAGGGAACAAAGACGTCAGATAAATATCGCCTGAGTTCCTTCTCTGCTCTTAGTCCACATGTCATGTCATGGTTCACTTTGTCATCTCATATAACTTCACAGTAGTTTTTACAAGTGGTCGTCGGGTTTTCCTAGCTGTATCTTTCAATATCAACTTCATGTTTCTTGGCCATTTCCAACACAGGGGAATGTTTCAGTTCTTTCAAATATTTTCGTGTCATGTATCACAAGTGCTCTTGGCCGTCCCAGGATAGATGTCCTCTGTCTATGGACAATATGGGTTCAGAACTTTGTTTATTGACTCATGTGAAACTTAGATCTTCTGAGTATGCTGGTTTATGCCTATAATCCCAGGGACTCCAGAGGCAGAGGGAGGAGAATCGCAAGTTTGAGACCAGAGGCATCCTGTGTGAGTGAGACCCTGGCTCAAAATAAAAAATAAAATATCAGGCTGGGGGTGCAGCCTAGTGGCAGAGCATTGTCAAAGTATGTGCAAACTCTGGGTTCAACATGCAAGTACCACAAAAATGAAAAAGGAATAAAAGAACCCTTATATCTCTTTTCCCCACTCGGGTTTATACTCCTTATATCAGGAATCGATATCCTCAATGGGCAATAGGATGTGGTGGTTAAGGGCATAAGTTTTGGCACCAGACTGGCTAGAGTTTGAATTCTGGTTTTGCCGTTCTGAAATTCCGCATTCTGAATTATAAAATTTGTTGTTGTTGTTAGATGCCATCAACTTGTGTCCGACTCATAGCAACCCTCGTAGGGTTTTCAATGGCTGATTGTTTCAGGATTGCCTTGGGAGTGGATTGCCATGTCCTTCTCCCAATTTTGAGGTTCTGAAAATCGAACTCAGGACCTCAGAGAGTGCAGAGAAGCGCTTTACCAACTGAGCTAAATCCCAGACCGAATTATAAAATTGTTGTTGTTATTAGGTGCTGTCGAGTCGGTATCCGACTCATAGCGACCCTCATAAGGTTTTCAATGGCTGACTGTTTCGGGATTGCCTTGGGAGTGGATTGCCAGGTCCTTCTCCCATTTGTGCAGTGCTGGGAATCGAACTTGGGACCTCAGAGACTGCAGTGCAGCGCTCTACCAACTGAGCCAAATCCCAGCCCCCAAATTATAAAATTATAAATTTATACATGGGCTGGGATTTAGCTAACAACAACAACAAATATATACATTATGGGAGAAGGATGTGGCAATCCACTCCATCTTGAAACAATCAGCCATTGAAAACCCTGTAAGGGTCTCGATGAGTCAGACAGGACTTCTCGGCATCTAACAACAACAACAACAAGCATATACATCATCATTAGGGTCAATTATATCTTGCTGCATTGCACATCAGGTAAAACAATGCCTTAAAATGGCAACCATTGTTCCTTTAGCTCATGTGTCTGCACTCTGGATAGCACCCCACAAGGTCAGTTCATCCATGCTCCATGTAGTGTGGGCTGAGGCAGCTCAGGGGATCCACTTTCAAGATGGCTGGTAGGCAGGTGCCAGATGCCAGCTGGGAGCTCAGCTGGGACTCTGTTCTGAGAACTTGGTTCTCTTCCATGTGGATGTTGCCATAGCGTGGTGACTTAGCTCCAAGAGTAAGTGTCTCTAGCACTCCAGGGAGAAGCTGGGCTGCTTTTTGTGACCCGGAAGTCACATTTATTGTAGTAATAAACCCATTTAGAGTCAAGGAAAGTTCATTTCTTTTTCGTCTTCCTTCTTTTTTTTCCTTTTTCTTTTCTTTTCTTTTTCTTTCTTTTTTTCTTTTTTTCTTTTTCTTTTCCTTTTTCTTTTCTTTTTTTTTTTTTTTAGACTTCCTGAGGCACAATCTCACTAAATTACATAGGCTGCCTCTGGCCTCAAACTCACAATCCTCCTGCCTCAGCCTCCTGAATGCTGAGATTACAAATGTGGGCCACCATGCCTGGCTGAGCATCTATTTCTTGACGAAAGGAAAGTCAAACCAACTACAAAAAGGCTAGCTGGATGGAAGTTCTCGTTGTGGCCATTTTTAGAAAGTACAATTTTCCATAGACTTGGGAGAACTTAACAATTAATTGAATAAAAAGTGATTATCTGCACCAGGGAGCACTTGCTCGGACAGATGCTCCATTTTCAGGCTGGTTCACATGAAGACGTGGAACCAAGGGAGGCCAGAGTCTCACAGGAAACCCTCAACAAGCGTTCAGCAAGGAGCGATTTTCTGATGACCTACTTTGCTGTTATCTGACTCACCCTTTTGCTCACCTCATGAGAATAATGAAGAGTGTGTCTGTCCTGACATTTTGCTTTCCCAATCACACCCCTTTCACTATTTTTTAACCCACGTATTTGGTCAGTCATGAGGGTTTGCCAGGGACAGGCAATGCTGTGTGACATTGTTTAGCCACAAGCCATTTGTCTCAGGGGTGAGACAAGCTGTTGTGTATTGTTTGGCCCTCACATAGTTTATCTATAGCAAGTGAAAGAGGATGTTAGCCATGAGACAGGATATGAACCTGACCTACTGTCAGTCAAACAGGTTTTGGCGTGGAATATTCCTGAGCCACTCCATTCCAACGGCAGAAATGCCAAGCATGGAGCGGAACTTGCCTCTGCCCTCCTAGGCTGAAGCTGGGAAGAGTCATCCAAAGGAGCCCAGAAACAAGATGGCGCTTGCACCAGGTCATGGAACAAGTTGAATGTCAGAGTCATAGATTAGAACAGGGTTTCTCAGTCTCTGCGTTTTTGAGGTTTTGGACCAATCACTTCTTTACTGTGGGGAGCTGTCCTGTGCATTGGAGAAGACCCCCAGCCTCTATTTACCAAATTTCAGTGGTAGCACCCTCTGTATTTGTGACATGAGAAAATGTCTCCAGACATTGCCAGACGTCCCACAGGGAACAAAATTGCCCCCAGTGGAGAACCACTGGGTTAGAATTCAGGTCTTCTCATTGCCCATGAATCTACCCAAGTAAAACCATTTTGACAGGTGCCAAGTTGATTTATAAAAGCAATGCCTATAAGCATATCCCAGCTTCTCAGGTGGTGGAGGCAGGAGGATCATGAGTTCCAAGCCAGCCTGGACTACATAGGGAGTTCCAGGCCAGCCTGGGCCACACTCTGAGGCTTTGTCTCAGAAAAACAAGAGAAGCCAGGCATGGTGGCAGACGCCTGTTATCCCAGCAACTCAGGAGGTCGAAGCAGGAGGATCCTAAGTTCAATGTCAGAGGCAGCCTGCGCAACTTAGCAAGACCCTGTCTCAAGATATAAAATATAGCCAGGCGTGGTGGCTCTTGCCTATAATCCCAGTGGCTGGGGAGGCAGAGGCAGGAGGATAGCAAGTTTGAGACCAGAAGCAGTCTGCATAATTTAGCAAAACCCTGTCTCAAAAAGTAAAAAAATGGGCTGAGGGTGCAGCTCAGTGGTCCAGCACTTGCAGATCATGCAAGCGCAAGGCCCTGAGTTCAACCCCCCGGTACTGCAAAATAAATAAATAAATAAATAAATAAATAAATAAAAATAAAAATAAATTTAAAAAGACATAAAATATAAAGAGGCTGGAGATGCAGCTCAGTGGTAGAGTGCTTGCAGAGTATGCATAGGGGTCTGGGTTCAGGCCCCCAGAACCAAAAAAAAAAAAAAAAAAAAAAAAAAAAAAAAAAAAAAAAAAAAAAAAAAAAAAAAAAAAAAAAAAAAAAAAAAAAAAAAAAAAAAAAAAAAAAAAAAAAAAAAAAAAAGAAAAGAAAAGAAAAAGAAAAAGAAAAGAAAGAAAGAATAGAAAAGAAAAAGGAAAAGGAATAATAATGACAGTCTAGAGTCACCCTCATTCTGGTCATCGGTTTTCAGGAAGCTAACCTGTGACTCAGTGACTCCACATGTCAGATTAGAGACTACTAGGTATGGCGCAGCAGCTATGAAGATCCTGAGCTGTAAGGGCTGAGACCCTACAAGACTGAGATGTAGATCTCAGTCCTGGAAGAACCCATGGCCCACCCTGCCGGAAATACAGCTTTTGTTATGTTGTTTAAACTTACTTTGCATTTTAAGTTCCCATTTCCCTAGGATCACAAGAACTCCACCTTTGGCAATGTGATATTTCTTTTATTTTTTTGTTAGCCATTGTGACTACCTCCTGGAGGAGGTTTGGGGTTAAACTCTGAAACAGCTAATATTTTTCATCTTCAAAAATATCCATTTTGGCTGGGTGCAGCAGTGCATCCCCCTAATCCCAGTAATATGGGAGGCTGAGGTAGGAAGATCACGAGTTAGCCTGTGTAACTTAGTAAGACCCTGTGTCAAGATCAAGAAAATTAAAAATGAATGGGGGGGCGGTGCAGCCCAATGGTAGGTATTTGTGAGGCCCTGGATTCAACTCCCAATTACCACACACACACACACACACACACACACACACACACACACACAAATGTCTGTTTTGTAGAGTTTGACCTAAAGCATTGGACTATGCAAGGATGTTCATTTGAATGGGTTTAGGGAAGGAACTAGGGAGAGGGAAGAGTGAGACAGATCTAAGTGTCCAATTATGGGTCACTTTCTAAGATGTATGTATTATTGTGTATATATATATATGCATGCACACATACACCTTAGTTGAATAGATAAGCTACAGACCACCAAGTGAAAAGAATATTATAATAATATAAGAAAATCACATACAAAGAACAAAGCTACCTGTTTTCCTGAATGTGTGTGTATTCATTTTTTTAAAAAAATGGCAGACAAGTGCAATTCAAATGAGTATCCTGGCTGCCTTTGGGGAGCCAGGGATTTGTAGTAGATGCTGCGGTACGCTGTGTAAATTATCCTTTTATGATCAAGACATCCACTGCCCCAGCTGCTGGGAGTGCTGGTCGCTGCCTTCCTCTCTGAGCTGCCTCCACTGAGGTTATGTCACCTCCCTATGTGCAGCCCACACCCAAGAGGGCCGAGGCAAAGTCCTTCCCCAACTCACAGCCTCCCAAGCTTCCCATGGGGTCACCTAAGGCCTCTATCATCCATTATTTCCAGGGCACTGAATAACAAACCTCTGACATGCAAATCTGCATCTCTTAGTTTGTTTGCCAGGAACCCAGAAGCCAGTTGGATGACTCCAGGGAAAGGCTGGTCCATGGAAGGATTGCCTGAGTTGAAAAGGTTCTTTTTTCTCTTTTAAAACAAAGAGAATGTTTTATCAATCTCTCATGGTAATTAAAATCATCTACGTTTACATTGCCTACAGCCCTACCACTGTGGTGTCCAATTCCATCCGATTTCGGAAGCTAAGCAGGGTGGGGCCTGGTTAGTACTTGGATGGGAGATTGCCTGGAAATACCAGGTGCTATAGGCTTGGGAGAAGGACCCCGCAACCCAATCCCCTGCCTAAAAAAAAATAAAAAACAATGTGCCATTGAAAACTCTATGAACAGCAGAGAAGCACGACAATAGTGTTTCGTCTGTTGTACATAGGGCCATTGTGAGTCCATACCGACTGGACGGCACCTAACAACAACAACAGCGTTTAAATTAGGGGTTGGGGTTTAAATCAATTGGTAGAGTGCTGCTCCGCACTCTCTGAGGACCCAGGTTCCATCCCCAGCACCGCAAAAGTATGCAGCCCACACTCTCTTTCTTTAAAGCTTGGACATGTTGCTGAGGCTCAGTGTTAAATAAATCCATGGACTCTGAGGCCTTTAGAGCTTTGATAAGCACTGGGGACCACTGTATGCAGTTCTTTCAATTCACTGATGAGAAACAGAGACCCAAAGGGGCAAGTGTCTATTTCAACAGCATAAGAAGAACAAAAAACAGAAGTCCTCTTTCCTGGCACTTCTAACCACACCTGCTGGTTTTACTATAAGAAGTTTTCCCAGGAGCCACAAAATCCTGTGATGACAATTTAAAAGCAATCAGCTACTTTGTGTTTGACCAACAGAGGGGCACATGGTTCTATTTGCTCTGGATAAACTGAGTTAATCAAGATATCAAAGACTTCATACCTGATGGGCCAGTCCAACTGGCTTGTGATATTCAGGGTTGATGTCAATGCATTTGGAACGGTGATAAATCAATTCCAGTAATCTTGGCCGTGTATAAGGAAATGCTCCTGTTTAGGAGAACCCGTGCTTCTGGTTCGAGACCAAGAATTTCTCAGTCCGGACCTCACCATGAGACAAGAGCTCAGAACTTCTCCCCTCTGGGTTGGACTACCTGCATACCTGGAAGAAATGGGGCACCCTTCTCTGTTATAGCTAGAAACACTTAGTATAGTGCCTGGTGTCTAGAAGGCTCTCAAAAGACATTGACAGAATCCAAATGAAAAACAAACGAACAAAAAACCAAAAAACTTTCAAAATGCTTTGCCTCATCTTCCTTCTAGTGTAGTGGTTATAATTATAGACTCTGAAACTGAGTGACCGTGAGCAAACCACTGAAGCTTTTGGTGCCTTGATTTCCTCTTCTATTAAACGGGGTTAATAACAGTGTTTACTTCACTGTTTATTGTGAGAATTCATTGGGGTAGCCCACAAAAGCTTGGTATGTAATAAGTCCCACATAAGTTTTGTTATTATATCTCTCCTGTTCACCCATTTATTTGCTCAATCACCATACTAAGGACCTACTGTGAGTTCTTAGTTCTGAGTAGGCTGTTGGGGATGCAAAAATGCAAAGGCATGGTTCTTGTGCCCCTGTATGGGGTAGCCAATGGCAGATATTGGTAATCAGGAAGCCACAGACCATTGAAACTGTGGGCAAATATTCGTATAGATTTTCCAAAATGGAGGACTCATAAGAATTGTTATTTGCTCAAGGGGATAGTGCATGACTACTCCTCAATCTTATCTCCTCTCCCTCTCTCTCTCTCTCTCTCTCTCTCTCTCTCTCTTTTACACAAGGTCTCTCCATATTGTCCAAGCTGGCCTTGAACTCATAATCCTCCTGCCCCTGCCTCTTGACCCAAACAGAGTTTTAAAACCTGGCCAAGAACTACCATTGTTGTAAACAGAAGAAAATTCAATAGACAAGCCTGATGCAATGTGATAATTGCTGTCCTGGAGGTCAATACTGGACCAAACCCTGCCCCCAGGTATCTCGTGTAGAAGGTGGTCATCTTAAACATACGATGGCATCTTGGTGCATTCATGGCGAAGCTGAGAATTGCAGGCATGCGTGGAGAAGGTAGAAGAAATGGAAGTAAGAAGGTAATGACTCCCAGACATAGTTTTTCCTTGGTTTCTGGAAAAAGAAACAAACTCACTCACAAAAAAATTAAATTAAATTAAAAATAAATAGATCAATAAATTTCATGCTGAGTAAGTTTTCTTATAATTCAACTCTTAAGAGAACAGAAAGGAAAATGACCTGTGTTTTACAGTCAAACAGACCTGGGTTTGAATTTTAGCTCTGACTCTTGACAAACCATTGAGAACTTGGGGAGGCATGCTTTTACTTCCCTGAAACTTATTTTCTCATATGTAAAATTGGGATTTGTGAAATAATATTGGTTACATCTTTGATATAATGTCTGGCAAGAAAAGATTGGTAGATTGTATTATTTGTTCACTATTAAATATTTTCTCCCCATTCTTATATGATTTCCCTCTGCCATTGAAAACCCTATGAAGGTCGCTATGAGTCGGATACCGACTCAACAGCACCTAACAACAACAACATAGGTAGAATATATTTCTGTGCCCACTGACTTTGGACTTAACCATGATCATCACTTTGAACACTGGACTGTGAATGTGTGTGACATAGGCTAAGCTGAGCAGCATCTTTAAACACATATGCAGGGGTTGGAAACATCTTCACTGCTCTTATACTCAGTGATGAGAACATGTCCCATATATGGGCTCATCCCTCAGCTCAGATCTGGCAGTGAGCAGACACACTGAACCAAGCTGAACACAGCAACAGTTAAACTGTACATCTGCAAGCAAGAAAACAAATTGCCAACCGCTGAAATTCAGGGGCTATTTGTTTCTGCGGCAAAAGCTGACTAGAACATTGACACGTGATTCATGCTCAGTGACCGGTTTCTCTATTCTCACAAAGAATGAAAAAGAATTTATGGATGAAGATATTGAGACTACAACACCTAAACTGTTAGAAATGACTTCAACTATAAAGACAGACAGAATAGAGTTAGATAGAATAGGGGATGATTGGGACAATTTCCGGGGACCATCACTGTATACCAACTCCATTTCCTTTTTTTTTTAAATTTAATTAATTTATTAATTAATTTATTTATTTATTTTGGTTTTTAGACAGGTCACACCGTGTAGCCCAAACTGATCTGGAACTCACTATGTAGAAAAGACTGGCCCCAAACTCACATCAATCTTCCTGTCTCAGTCCCCCAAGTGTTGAAATTCCGGGGGTGTACCACCACACTGGTTTTCCATTTTCTTTCTATGGGCACAAGCACAGCATTCAGATCTGCCAAAAGGAATGTGAATGAATGCAATGGAACCAGATTGGGCCAGTGACACCTCCCACCTCTAGTCCATGCTCTTTCTCCCTTTAGGTTGACCAGAATGCTGACTCCCCCTCCTAGGGCAACTTGGAAACTACATATTGAGGACACACAGGAGTCATCAGCCTAGAGCTCTGAATGACTGCCTGGAAGGGCTGCCTCACTCCCTGAGCATGGGCCTTGGTCTGTCACTACCCAAGGTAAGCACAGCTGGGCACTAGCTAGAGCAGTGTAAACAGATTTTCTTTAGTAATTACTAACTGCAGAAGACAGAGCTGCACTCCATTTTCATGTGTACAGAGGAGACTGGGTATTTTAAAGAGAGAATGAAGAAATAGACAGGGAAGTAAGTGGCAGGGAAGTAAGTATTACAAATAGAGGTAGAGAGAGCTTGGCTCAGGTGACCAAAACTGGGACACAGAGACCCTGTCTTCAGGTGCTGGCTGCAATAACAGTGACTCCTTTTGGTACCATTGCGTTTTCTTAGACACATAGGGGGTTAGGGTCCTGGGGGCGTGTCCTTGTGCTGCTAGGAACCCTGTGTTTGTTCAAGTCTTTAGAGGCTGAGGTTCAGGTCTAGTATGAGGGCTCAGGGGAGCCTGACTACATGGTCTGGTCGATGAGAAAATCTTTGCTATTACCTCTGCTGGATTTGTCCTGTTAGTTTACAAAACCCAAGGAATACTAATGCAGATGGGGGAGAGCCAAGGGGTTAAGCACTGACAGTTCCTAATAAATGTTTATTAAGAGCTTACTGTGTACCAATCACTGCACAGACATCGACTGCCACAAAGCCTTATTCAGTCCTCTGAATAACCCTGTGGAATAAGATGTCATTATTCCCATTTTTTGAAGTATATAAATATAGGCAAACTGGGGATCTGTGTGGTCAATGATGTATGGGGGATCACATGTCTGGAGAAGCAGATCAGAACCAGATTCTTTTGGCTCCAAATTTGGTGCCCTGACCACATAGCATTGATTTCTTGTGTTTGGCACATTTGGAAAGATAGGCAGGTGCCAGGTAACCTGGTTTGACCTAAGATCCAAGTACAAAGACCCAAGATATTAGAAGAAGATGCTGCTTCTCCAGGGACTCTTGGGCCTGAGGAACCACTGAGTCTGGATATAAGTGTAGATAAAGTGTAGAAAGGGGCTGGGATTTAGCTCAGTGGGTAAAGCGCTGCGCTGCAGTCTCTGAGGTCCCGAGTTCAATTCCCAGCACCGCAAAAATGGGAGAAGGGCCTGGCAATCCACTCCCAAGGCAATCCTGAAACAGTCAGCCATTGAAAACCCTATGAGGGTCGCTATGAGTCGGATACCGACTCGACGGCACCTAACAACAACAACAAAAGTGTAGAAGAACCAAGAGAGACAGGAAGATAGTGACCCCTGGGTAACACTGGACAAGCAGCCAGAGAAACGTGGTGGGAACTGGCAACGTGTGCCCAGAAGGACCTGGTTAATATTTAATCATGAATAAATCATAAGCCTTCTGCAAGACCATTCGTCCAGCCTTCCTTAATTGCATGCATCAGAGTACCCCAGAATGACCCAGAGCATTCACATGGGCTGAGCCCCGCAGGACAGGTGAGGGACATTTGTACATCCAAAAAAGTGAGGTAGTCCACTGCAGAATACACAGCAGAAGAAAGAGACATTTGTGGCATAAGGAACCTAGTTCTAGTCCTGGCTAATCCTACAACCTATGGTGTCACTGTGGGCAGGTCCATCTCACCCCTTGAAGCCCATGTGCAAAGAGAAGGCTGGCTGGGGAATTTTCTGACGTCTCTTTAACTCTGCCAGTGTGGTCATGGATGGTAGTTCATCTAGACCAGGCTCCCAGGGGGCAGATCTCTCCATTAGGTGTTCTCTCTCCTCTGGCAAGAAAACCAAGTGCAATGTGTACTCTGTCTTATGTAAAGATGCTGCAATTCATTCAGAAGCCCCAAGCTGCAGACTGAGCAATGCTCACCTCCTCGGGGTCCTTCGATTATCCAGATAGAAAAATAAGAACAGAGACAGAAGGGAGGTCATTTTCCTAAAGACACCCAGCTCTGCCCTGGGAAAGCTGGAATGAGAAATGTGTTTTGTGATGCTGAGTACTGAGCTTGTTCCACACCAGCTGCTGCCTCAGTATTGGAGGATAAGAAGGGAATGAACAGTAAGTAAATATTGACTGAGGATCAGAACCACCTTAGGTTCTGTACTAACAAATGTTTAACAAGCCAGGAGCAGTGGCATATGCCTGTAATCCCAGCAATTCAGGAGGCAGAGGGAGGAGGATCCCAAGTTCGAGACCAGAGGCAGTCTGCATAATTTAGCGAGGCCCTGTCTCAAAAAAAAAA
>VMDO01010520.1:0-64669 GCA_007922755.1 Pedetes capensis | reverse complement strand
ACGTATATATGCATATATATACATATATACATATATATGTATATATATGCATATATACGTATATATATATATATATATATATGCGTGCAGCAGTGGAGCTGCTGGATTATCCTATTTGTCTGTTTTTGCTTCTGTTCTCTGTTCTTTATGGTATTTCTCCCTCCTCCCTCTGATAATCCATGTGCATTATAGTCTCTTAAAGTATTTTCCCTATGCTGACTTCTACTTAGTTTCAAGTTTCAGTCTTTACATTTAAATCATTTTAATCTTATAGATGTTTAGAATAGAATAGTGATTACCAAGGGCTGGGGAGACTAGACAGTAGTGAGGGTTATGAAAAAATTGGGTAACAGATACCAAGATTTTTTTATGCTCATTTTGGAGTCATATTTTAATAAGATGAGAAACTTAGTTCAAAGTATTCTTTCTTTTGCTTATGGATGGTCAATGGTTCCAGTATCATTTAATAAATCTTTCATTTCTTTTATCCCTTGACAAAATCAATTGGATGTATTTATGAAATTATAATTCTGGATTCCTTATCTGGTTCCATTTATCTATGTATCTATCCCTTTGCAAAACTCAAGTAATCATGACTAATATAGCTATACGGTGTGTCTTGAAACTAAGTATGCCCTTTCCTTCCACTTTATAGTTTTCTTTCAAAATTGTTTTAACTATTCTAGTTCCTTTGGCTTTATAAACACATTTTAGGATAATTTTGTTTATATCTACAAGAACATTTGCTAGGATTTTGATACTATTACTGTCAAAATTATATAATAAGTTACAATGGAAGAGTTAATGTATTTACTATGTTTAGTCATTCAATTCATGGAGGTGGTATGTCTCTCCCTTAATTCATCTCACTTTTGACATATTCCATCACTATTGTGTAGTTTTCAGCATACTCTTGTGCATGCTTTGTTAGATTGACACTTAAAAATTGAATTTTTGAATAGATATGAATTGTGTTGTATTTTTTATTTCAATAAACATGTTCAGTGTTAGTGGACAGAAGTGCAATTGGCCTGTGTATGTTCATCTTACACTTGACATCTTGTTGAACTTATCTACTATTTCTAAGATTATGTTTTCTAGATCATTGGGATTTTCTCCACACACAATTATACCATTTGAAAAAAAGAATAATATTATAACTTTCTTTCCAATGTATGCATTTTGGGAGTGGATTGCCAGGTCCTTCTCTGAAGCCGACAATACCTGGTGTTTCTGGGTGGTCTCTGATCCAAGTACTAACCAGGCCTAGCCCTGCTTAGCTTCCAAGATCTGATGGGGTCAGATGCCACAGTGTTATGGCTGCAGGCTGATTAAGAGCAGTTGTTATTGTTGTTGTTGTTAAGTGCTGTCGAGTCTGTGTCTGACTCATAGAGACCATATGTACAACAGGTGAACACTATTGTCAGTGCTTATCTGCTATTCATAGAGTTTTCAATAGTGAATGGTTAAGAGTAGTAAGGAGATACTATTTTATTTTCCTCAATCATGAGGTGAATAAATTCAATCCTATGCTCGGCTTTATAAGGAAATCCCAAACTGTTTTCCATAGCAGCTGTCAGATTTTGCATTCCAGCCAGCAGGGTAATTGGATCACCATTTTTCTGTATCTTTGCCAACATCTATTATTATTATTATTTGTAGCATATGAATAAATATGAAAGGATATCTCACTAATGTATTGATTTGCATTTCCCTAGTGACTAAGGATGATGCACCTTTCTTTATGTGCTTTTTGGCTATTTACATGTCTTCTTTGAAAAAATGTCTATTTGAGTCCTAAGTCCACTTTTTTATTTGTTAGTTGGTATTATTGTTAAAGATTTTGGGGAATATGTGTGCTATTTTTTAAATTTTCAGTATTAAATACTTATGAAATATATAATTTGTATATTTCTTCCCATCCTATATTTATCTTTCCATTTTTTATAATACTCATCAATGCACAACATATTTTAATTTGGATGAACAAAATTTTTCTAATTTTTCCTGTTATTGCTGATGCTGTTGGTGTCAAACTTAAGAATTCATTGCAATTTCGTAGACCATGAATATTCTCCTCATGTTTTCCTCTAAGAATTTATTATTATTATAGCTCTTAATTAGGTTGTTGGTGTATTTTAAATTAATCTTTGTATGTCATATGTGGTAGGTGTCCAACTGCATTCCATTTCATGTGGAAATCTAGTCATTGGAGCATCATTTATTGAGGAGACTATTTCTCTTATGGAGTATTCTTGACATTCTTTTAAAGATTGAGTGGTCAAAGATATTAGTGAGGATTTGAAGTGATTGGGAGACTTGTATACTGCTGGTAGGAATGTAAAGTGGTACAAATACATTGAAAAAATCAGGTAGCATTTCCTCAAAGAATAAAAATGGAATTTCCACATAATCCAGCAATTTTATTTCTGGTTACATGGCTCTGAGGATTGAAAGCAACCCCTTTACTAGATATTTGTGCATAAATGTTCACAGCAGGACTCTCTTCAGTAGTCAAAAGGTAAGTGAAACCCAAGTATCCATTAATGGTTGAATAAATAAACAATATGTGACACATACATACAATGAAATATAATCAATCATAAAATTAAGAAAATCCTAACATGTTACAGTACACATGAAACTTAAAGATATAGTGATCAATAAGCCAGTCACATGGGGCTGGGATTTAGCTCAGTGGGTAGAGCACTGTGCTGCAGTCTCTGAGGTCCTGAATTCAATTCCCAGCACCGCAAAAATGGGAGAAGGGCCTGGCAATCCACTCCCAAGGCAATCCCGAAGCACTCAGCCATTGAAAACCCTCTGAGGGTCTCTATGAGTTGGATACCGACTTGACGGCACCTAACAACAACAACAAGCCAGTCACAAAAGGACAGATACTTTATGATTGCACTTACAAGAAGTACCTAGAATAGACCATATGTATTAGGGAACACTTCATCATTGTAATAATGCCTGAGGCAAGTAATTTTATAAAGAAAACATTTTATTTAGCTTATGGTTTTGAAGGGTAAACACATGGCACCTGCATGAATGTGATTCTGGTGAGGGTTGTGTGGTAGAGGGCGGATGACAGACAGAATTGTCATGTGCTTGTGTTAGAGTAAGAGGTCATGTCTTGAACTGGAACAGAGAGAAAGAGATGATAGGTGGGACCAGGTTGTCTCCTTTTGTAACATTGATCTATCAAGAGCTCCAGAGGTCTTATGCAAACTACCTCATGGTCACAATGATCTAAGGCCCTCCCACTCATTCCTACTTGTTAAAGGTTCCACTACTCCCATGGTACCACCTGCATATGAAGCCTTTAACAACAATGGACCCTTGAAAAACACTAACCATGTTCAAATCAGAGCACCACTCTATGCATGCACTACAATTTATTTAACCATATTCCTGAATGACTTTCATTACTTTCAAGTTCTGTTAATTACAAATAAATCAGCTATAAATATCCACATACAGTGTTTTGTATGAACATGACTTTTCAGCACATTTGTGTAAATATCAAGGACCATGATATATGGTAAAGATATATTTACTTTTATAAGAAATTGCAAACCTCTCTGTTAAGTTGTTGCACCATTTTGCATTCCCATGGTGAACAAATGAAATTTCCTTTGGTACCATGTCCTCCCCAGGAGTTTGTATTGTTAATGTTTGGGATTTTTATCATTCTAATAAGTGTGCAGGGAGAAGGATGTGGCAATTCACTTCCAAGGCAATCCCAAAACAATCAGCCATTGAAAACCCTCTGAGGGTTGCTATGAGTTGGACAAAACTTGATGGCACCTGACAACTACAACAATAAAAATGTGTGCAGTTTTAATTTGTTTTAATTTGCTAATTTCTTAACTGTATATAATGTGAGGCATCTTTTCATACACTTACTTGCCATCTACTTTTGAGAGGTATCTCTTCAGATCCTTCACTCAAAATTTTAATCTAGTCGTTTCTTTCCACATTGTTGAACTTCAAATATCATGTGTTCAGTGTGGATATGTAACTTATTAGATATTTGAAGATATTTGGCTCCCAGGGCAGAATTTGTTTTTATTTTTAATGGTGCCTTTTTCAGATCATAGAATTTATTTTTGATCAGATTAAAAGTTATTAATTACTTCTTTCATGGATCGTCCCTTCAGTAACCCTGACTTCCTGAGTCTACTGAGTGCCAAAGTTGTTGCTTGACTAGGTTTTTAATCTAGACTTTCTATGACCTTGATCCTTTACCTTCCTGATCATGTTCAAGATTCAGGAGCAACCTCTTTCCCACAAGGGCTGTAGCTTCCATGCAGGAAAAGGAAAAGGAAAGGCATTTATATAACTAGAGTGTTTTTTTTTATGGGATACCCAAAGTAAAATGGAACAATATTTGGGGAATGAAGGAGAGGGATGTAAAAGGTGGAAGGAACTCATATATACAGGATATATCAAAACTAAGCCAAGTGTCAAAATTCCAGAGTTCCCCTAGTAAATGTATTCAGTAAAAAATAAAAAGGAGAAAATAAAGGAAAATTGGATAAACTTGGCATTCTAGCAACTGAACCCTTGAAACAATTTGTAGGAATAAGGGATTAAATTTTAGAAAGATTTCTTGGGAAATCAGACTTTTCCCAGGTTAATTTTTTTTATTTATTTAAGTTTTTGTTTGAATCAATACTTTAATTCCACAGATTCTTTACTGTTTTTGTTAGGTGTCATTGAGTTGGTGTCTGACTTTTAGGAAACCTATGTACAACAGACAAAACATTATTGTCCTGTTTCTCTGCTATTCATAGGGCTTTCAATGGCTGATTGAGAGGGTTGCAGGGTCCTTCTCCCAAGCCTACAGCATCTGGTGATCCCAGGAGGTCTCCCATCCAAGTACTGACGAGGCCCAACCCTGCTTAGCTTCTGATATCTGACAGGATCAGATGCCACAGGGGTACAGCTGCAGGCTCATAAAGATTCTTAGTTTTCTTTAATTTATTGCCCAAATATGGCTGTCTGGTCTTCTCCCCTTTCCTTTTCAGAGAAATAATGTTTTTACCTGACAATATTTCTTTTTCCTCAGTATCTCCAGATAACATGCTATTATTGCTATTCATTGATTTTCACATTTAAGGATTAGCTACAGACTCCTCATAATGCAAGATAACCTATCTTTAAACTAAGTACAGATTTACTTCTCTCTTCTGCATCCTGCATCCCTCACCTACCAACATCATCAAATTGTAATATGGGTTCATTCAGTTATCAGTTTCCCCATTATTTTGAAAATGTAAATGCCCTTTAGAGTTGAACCACATAGTATATTAATTAATTTTATTTTTCATCATGATTTTCATATTTCCTTAAATATATAATTTTTATTGCTATTCTTTTTGTTCTATTTATTGTGATTTACTACTCATTTCACCCCAAACTGACTTAAGACATTGATATATCAGGCATTACATCAATGTCATTTTCTTGAAAAAAAATAAAATCTCTCCTGAAACCTCTGGCTTGTTTTAAAATGGTCCGAATCTCTAAGTGTGGTGCAAACTTGTTTTGTGGCTTCTTCCTTCATCATTATGTGATTTTTTTTTTTTTTTTTGAATCTCCACATTACTGGATCCTTGCTTCCTTTTCCTTAGTCTATTCTCTCTTTTTTGTGGATCTCATAACTTCTTTTGGGCTGGGATTTAGCTCAGTGTGTAGAACGCTGCGCTGCAGTCTCTGAGGTCCTGAGTTCAATTCCCAGCACCATAAAAATGGGAGAAGGGCCTGGCAATCCACTCCCAAAGCAATCCTGAAACAGTCAGCCATTGAAAACCCTATGAGGGTCGCTATGAGTCGGACACCGACTCGATGGCACCTAACAACAACAACATATCTTCTTTTAAAACATGGAGCCTGACAAGAACATTTTGGGGATATCGTATGTTATAAAAATCTTTATTATACATTGATTTAGTGTGTAAAACATTCTAGCTAAAAATAAATTTATCCTTAAAATTTTAAAATTGTGTTTCTTTTGTTCATGTCAGAGAAGTCTTAAGCCATCCTGACTCCTGATATTTTAAAATATGAGTGCTGGTATTTTTATTATTATTTTTTCCTTTCCAGGTTATTATTATTTATTCTTATCCTTCAGATATTTTTGAATGACATACCTTGACATAGGCTTGTTTTCAGCCAATGAACCAGTTACATTCACCTCCTATATGCCAGATATTTGTTCAATGCATATGAGGAGTTTGGAGGAGTCTGGGTTTTTTGTGGGTTTTTTTGTTGCTTTTTTGGGGTGTGTGTGTGTGTGTGTGTGTGTGTGTGTGTATGTGTGTGTGTTTCCCCTGTCATTAGGTTTGGGATTCTTTTCGAAATCATTGTGGAGTGCATCTCAGGAACATACTATTACTTCTGAATTGCTTCTCTAATTTTTGAATCTTTATTTCACTGTTACCCATATCAACTTTTGTCTTATTTTCTGAATGATTTCTATATCCAATAGACTTCCAATTACTTTTCTCAGCCTTCTAATGAATTCTTTACATGTACACTTTTCAAAAGTTCTTTTGTCCTATGAATATTCACTTTCCCTCTGAGTTCCTTTTTTTTTTGCTTGATAATTGCAAAGTCTTTTCGTATTTCTCTCAAGGCACTTATTGATAGTTCTTTATTTGAAGTTTTGTTCTTCTTGGTGAAAATATTCTGATTTGCTTTCTTGTTTGTTGGATCTGATCTCAATTTCTCATGCTAGAATCATCAGATAATACTCGTGGGTTGTCTATTCAGAAAATCTCTTTGTAAACACTGAGTCTAAGCACCTTGGACTGGCCAGATAGGGGTGAGGTTGACATGTTATGGTGAGCTGGTCAGAGTCCCCACAGAAATGTTTTCCAGTCTCCAGATGAAAGGACCAGCAGCTGAATGATAGTATTCTGGAAAATGAGTAGCATTAGAGCACATCTTTGCATCCAGAACTTTTCATTCTGCATTCATATATTCACTTGGGTCCTGTGATTTCTGTGTAATTCCCCTGCCCTGGATATCTTGGCCTCCCCTTGGCCAGATGCATTTTATTTTATTCTCCTTGAAGGATGACTTCAACTCTTCACCTGAAATCAGAACAATCATTAGGCCAGGGAAGAAAATTAAAAGAAGAATCTGGAGATCTAAGTGATTTTTGACAATTTCTAAGCAGTCGTTTTTTATGCTACTCATATAATGTCTCCATTACTTCAATTTCAGGGATATATTTTACATTAATCCTTGAGGTTCTTAGAGATGCTACAACATACATCATAGTGTATTTTAGTTCATACCCCTTATATGCATCCATATACCCTAAGACTGTCACTAAGCAAGTGACTCCTCATTGCTAGTACTCTATAGCTTCCAAGATATTGTTGGTGTATCTCTCTATCACTCTGCCCTTTCTATATGTGTATTAACCAAACACAATGCAGAAAATAGACTTTTACTCTTATTTAATGGAATTAAAGGGGAGAATGAAGGTAAATATGAGTGGTCAATCAGCAATATTACTCATAAGCTACAGCACTAGTTTTCATTTTGGGCATGTATTTTAAATTCTGATCTCATGATAGTTAATAGAATAAAAAAATCACTTGAGAAATATAATCTGTTCATTTCCAATAAAGTACCTGAATAAGCCACTGACATCGTTTTCTCTGATACATAGAAGTGTCTCAGCTCACATGCATAGACACCACAGACACACACACACACACACACACACACACACACACACTACTTTAGTCAAGGTTCTCCACAAAAATACAACTCATAGGATGTGTGGGGGGCTGGGTAGATGAATAGATACAAAGGAATGAATAGATAGGAATGAATAGATAGATAAATAAATAGAAATAGGTAGGTGCATTAATTTTAAAGAATATAACATCTACAGAGAAGAATAACAAGCTGCTGATCCAGAAAAGCTGATGTTGTAATTAATGTCTTAAGACCATCTGCTGGAGGAATTCCTTCTTGCTCTGGGGAAATCAATTTTTCTTATACACAACTTTCACCTGATTGGATGGGTTGCTGTGAGTCACAACGACTTGTTGGCACCTAACAACAACATATTGTGGAGAGTAATGTGCTTTATTTAAAGTCCACCAATTTAGTGTTAATATCATCAAACAGAAACATTATTAATAATGTTTTCCTAAATAATTGAGCACCATGATCCACAAAAGTTGACCCATTAAAATCAACTGTCACCCACCACTTACCCACCCCACCACACACTTATATACACACACATATGATTTTTTTTATTAGAAATTAGTTTCCTATGAAACATAGGATTTTATAACTTCTGTTTTGACTTGGGAAGACCAAGATTCGATTTATTTCACTTTTTATTTTTTGGCAGTACTGGGGGTTGAACCCAGGGCCTCTGCTTGCATGTTTTGCAAGTGCTGTACCACTGAGCTATACACCCAGCCCATTTTTTTACTGTTTTTTGAGACAAAGTCTCGCTAAATTATGCAGACTACTTCTGGTCTCAAACTTGCAATCCTCCTGCCTCTGCCTTTCGAGTTGCTGGGATTACAGGTGTGCACCACAGTGCCTGGCTAATTTATTTCATGTTTAAGATTGATTTCTCTTCCTTTCCTCATCCTTATTGTCGTCTTTCTCTTCTTCTCCTCCACCATCCTCCATTTTCTTCATTGTCTGATGATATGAAGGACTACCATATTATACACTTGTAAGGAGAGGAATAGTTTTATAAAGCAGTGTGAGGAAAGGACTGAAAATGCATGTGGAGCAATCTGCCTGCTGACTATAGGAAGGGCTCCAAAAATGTGTTGTGTAGCTTTTCTTATTTTAATAGTATTGTATAAATAGTAATTAATCAGGGAGTCATTTCCTCTTTTATATATAAAAAAATATTCCCCAATACTCATTCAACCATTCCCTACCTTATTTGCCCTCCTTTTACTCTGGGAGAGTGGAGCTCACCTTGATATTCTTGCAAAGTACCTGCCACATGCTGGAGCTGAAAAAGAAGAAGATGGAGGAGGAGGAGGAGGAAGAGGAGGAAGCAGAAGAGGAGGAGGAGGAGGAATATGAGGAGGAGGAGGAGAAAAGAAGAAGTGAAAAAGCTGAATAGCCAGATTATCAATATCAGAGAAATCAGATATATGCTCAAACTCTCTTAACTCTTTAACATCCAACTTTCTCTCAAAAGAGATTAAAATAGTATCCAAAACTAAATACAACATAGCCATTGTTAAAATAAGTAGTAGAATAACAGATAAAATAAAGAATTGGACTTTAACAAAATAAAAGCTTCTACTCATTAATATATACTTAAGAAAACAAATGGGCAAGTCACAAACAATGAATTTTTTTTTTTTTAAGAAAAGCTATACCTATCAAGGCTGGGGCTTAGCTCAGCTGGTAGAGTGCTGCTCTGCTCTCTCTGAGGACCCAGGTTTGATCCCCAGCACCGAAAAACAGGAGAAGGATTTAGCAATCCACTCATGAAGCAATCCCAAAATAATCAGCCACTGAAAACACTATGAGAATCACTATGAGTCAGATACAACTCAACTGCACCTAACAACAACATCTGTTGAAGCACTGATATTTAGGAATTATAAACAGCTCTTACATTTCAACAATAAAAAGATAACCAAAAGAACTAGAAACAAACAATATACTTTCACAGACGTTTTACAAAATATATGAAAACAACCAATAACCACATGGAAAATGACACACTATTATTAGTCAACAGAGAAACATCCATGAACTATAGGAACATGCACTAACTACTTCCAACAGGAGGGTGAAAGTTAAAGACTGATAATGGCAAATATTAATAGGCAGAAGGAACAGTAAATCTGGGGTAGCACCAAATGGAGAACTCCTCAGTAATCCTAACACGAGGTATTTACCCAAGAGAAATGAAAATATCTGTCCACCAAAATACATGTACTACAATTGTCAGAGAAGTTGTATACATGTCAGTCTAAAGATGACAACAGCCTTGTGACCAGAAATAGGAAAACAGGTGAAGAAAATATGATATGCTGTTATTGTGGTGGTGGTGGTGGTGGTGGTGGTTAGGAGACATTGAGTTGTGTCATACTCATAGCAACCCTATTGTACAACAGAACAAAACACCTCATGACACTGTGCCATGCCTGGCACTATGTTGATGCTTCTCTGCTATTCATATGGTTTTCAATGGCTGATTATTTCAGGACTGGGCTGCCAGGTCTTTCTCCCATTTTTGCAGTGCTAGGGATTGAACCAAGGACCTTAGAATACACAGAGCAAGCACTCTTCCAACTGAGCTAAACCCCAACCCAAACTATAATATAAATAGACAAAAATAGTATTCAGCAATAAGAAGGAAAGAACTCTATGCAATTACACAGGTGAGTCTCTTAAATGTTATGCTGATTAAATGAAGCTTTGCATAAATAACTCCATACTGTTATCACTCCATTTATATGAATTCCCAAATATATAAATTTAGTCTATGGAGAAAAACTCAGAATAGTGATTGCCTTGGGTGGCAGTTGTGGGACAGACTGGGAAAAAACATTTCGAGACTGTATAAGGTGGTAGAAAAAGTTCATTGTCCAAGGGGTTTGGTTACTCCAATGTATGTATTTAAGAACACTTAGCAAAAGAGAATAAGATTCATGTAGTTCATCTCCTGTAAATATTATCTGAAAGAGGAGAAAACACTATTAACAAATATTGAAGTCTAATTAATAATATTCTGGCTGGTGTTTTTATCATGCACACTTATTTAATTTACTATGAAATGAATCAAAAAGAAAAGTTGGTTTAATAGATGGAGCTAGAGATGGAAAGAAGGATACATGTGGTGAAGCAAGCAGAGTAAAATGTCAGTAGAGTCTGGAGGGTGTTCACTGCAAAATCCCATCCAATTTTATATTTGAGAATCTTTATAGGAAAATATAGAAAAACTTAAATTGGAATTATTTTAAAATAAGAGAAAAGGATATTGTAGGTTTTCAGGAGACTGAGAGTGTTGATTTCTCTAGTTGGGCTTGTAAGCTTTGGATTTTCAAGAAACTGAGGCAAAGGACAGAGGGATTAATGTATAGTGTCCTCATCTCCTGGAATTGGATGGTTCCCTGTCACAAAACAATCTGGAGATGACTCTACATAAGCCCATCTTGCTCCCAAAATATCATCTGAAAGAGATAATGTGATGGGAAAACAAGTGCTTTCCTCTGTCCCTTGTCTTTGAAAGATATGAAGAAGTATATGCTAAGAATGTTCCATTTAAATGCCAAAGATGTAAACTGCATTGCAAGACCACTGGAGCATATGCTGATGACCTCCCACGTTGCTGACTGAATTACTGCCTAGTGAAATTGTTAAGCCACAATCACTTTTCCTGTGGTTAAATCAATACCTAGAGTTTTGGTGTTTCATTACCATCAAGCATTCCCATGCATGATGTTTCACAAAAGCTGTTCCAGACAACATTGTTCTGAAGAGGACTTTGAAAAAGAAATACAACTACCAATATCCTCAAAAATACTAAGTGAAAAATATGGCAAAATAGAGCATATTACACAGTGGACATGCTTTAATTCACATTATAGATGATATTTCCTACCTGGAGTCTTTTTCAGTTTCCAAAGTGGATCTAGACTTTCCAGGCCAAGTCAACATTTGCTATTAGTATTTATTTACATTGTAGCATTAATCACAGCCTGCATCCGTACCACTGTGGTATCCTATCTGGTCAGATCTTAGAAGCTAAGCAGGGTCAGCCCTGGTTAGTACTTGGATGGGAGATCACCTGAGACACCAGGTGCCATAAGCTTGGGAGAAGGACCCAGCAACCCACGCCCAAAAAACAGCTATTGAAAACCCTACGAACAGCAGAGAAGCAGTAATAATACTGTTTCATCTGTTGTACATAGGGTTGCTATGAGTATGACACTGACTCGATGGCACCTAACAACAACTTTAATCATATTGGGTTACACCTATTTGCATAGAGATTTCCCCACTAGTCTATAAGATCTTGAGGCAAGCCCCAAACATATTTCAGCTAAGTACCAAATATGAGAGAAGGATGTGGCAACCCACTCCCAAAGCAATCCCAAAATAATCAGTCATTGAAAACCCTATGAATAGCAGAGAAACACTGACAACAATGCTAGGCATGGCACAGTGTCAGGGAGTGATTCATTCTGTTGTACATAGGGTCACTACAACTTAGACTCAACTCCATGGCATCTAACAACAGGTACCAGATATATTCACAAATTAACTGTTTCATGAATGAATGATGGATTAAAGAATAAATATTTTTGGCAAATTTCATCTGTGTCTTATGTATTTTGGACATGTAGTCAGGATGGACCAATCCCTGGAGAAAAATGTCATGTTTGGGAGAGTGGCAAGTCAATGAAAAAAAGGGAAAACCCTCCACCAGATAGATTGCCACCATATCTGCATCAGTGGGCTTAAACATAAACAAGATCCTGTGCCTGGCCCAGAATTGGCAACAATTTCGTTCCATTGTACATAGGGTCGCTATGAGTTGAACTCCACTTGATGGCACTTAACAACAACAGAAACAACAATTTGATTATTTTCTGATGCTATATCTTAACATTGTATATCACTTCAGAAGTTTTTATTTGCAAATAAATAGCAAAAGTTAACTCAAGTTTGAAAAGTTCAGTGAGAAGGTATTTTGGGACTAATGTGAGGATGCTTTCTCTTCCTCTCATCTCTTCCACCTTGCTGTTCTTTCTGTTTTGTCCTAGTCATTGTTAGACTTTCCCCTGATGTTCCTGGTGGCTGCCTCCAATGCACAGGGAGCATCTTTCCAGTCATGTGGAAGGAGTGCAACAGTCCTTTGCCTTGAATCCAAACAATAGTCAAGAGTTGTACATACTGGTGTAGTAGGCATTTCCTCTACTCCTATGCCAAAGTTTGTTTCACATAAATGCTCAATTTCCATTCTATGTACAGTGAGTAAATTCAAAATCCATAAAGCATCTATAAATCCTTATTTGAATGACATATATAATAAGATTTTTTTCTGAAACATTCCTTAAATACAACACTAGACAAAATATTTTTGTTTTTTTCTCCAAATTATATTTTCAGTCAGATCTTATTTTATATAGAAAATCATTTCCTTAGTGTTATTCTCCATCTTGCCATGCAAAGCTGAAAAACTTCTTGATGAGGCTAAAGCCATTTTATCCATCCAATGTACAAGAAAACTCCTTCATTGCTTATCATGATCCTACCTAGTCATTTTTCAAGGGTCATCTCAAACTCTGCATCTCTTCTAAATATTTCCAAATTGCCCTACATGCAAAGGCTGTAGTTCCAATTTCTGAAGTGAGATAATATTTATCATCCCTGCTAATCACTGCTCATCACCTACAGTATACGTGTTGGCTCCTTATGTGGGCCTTAGCAAACTAAGTCCAAAGTACAGTGGCTAAAAACATTTGATACAAATTTATTTTGTAATAGTATGTCTTACCTTCAATTTTCATTGCAGCAAAATGAGTAGAAAATGTGCCTATCATAACTCTAGCCAAGAATAAAGAGATATTATAATCAGTGTGTTGGGAACCATCTGACATACATTAAACACTCCAGAAGTTGTAGGTATAACTGTCATTACTTAATTGTCACCGTTATAGACTCTTTAAGGACACATAATCTGAACTAAAAGTTTCATGTTGTTGTTGTTGTTAGGTGCCCTCAAGTCGGTATCTGACTCATGGCGACCCTCATAGGGTTTTCAATGGCTGACTGTTTCGGGATTGCCTTGGGAGTGGATTGCCAGGCCCTTCTCCCATTTTTGTGGTGCTGGGAATTGAACTCGTGACCTCACAGACTGAAGCACAGCACGTTACCAATTGAGCTAAATCCCAGCCCCAAAAGTTTCATATCCTAAGCATTTACAACAATGCATTGAAGATCAGAGTCGTTCAAGTTGCTATAATTTGCTATGTTTCAGCTATAGCACCTTGGCATCCAATTCCACCAGATCTTGGAAGCTAAGCAGGGTCGGCCTGGTTAGTCCTTGGATGGGAGACTACCTCGGAATACCTGTGCTCTAGGCTAGGGAGAAGGACCTGACAACCCACTGCAGAAACAATCCACTATTAAAAAACTTATGAATAGTGGAGAAGTACTGACATAGTGCCAGACATGGCACAGTGTCGGGAGTGTTTTCTTTCTGTTGTAAAAAGGGTCATTATGAGTTGGATCAGACTCAATGGCACCTAACAACAACAACAACAACAATTTGCTATGGGATGCATTGAAAATTTTCAAGCACATGATACTATATATTCATAGAGAGGTATGTTTTTAGTAAGATATATATCATTATCTTTATGAATTTCTTGTCTTTTCTGAAATTACATCATCCACAATACATTTTTCAAGGGTCCTTATATATAAAATTCTATTCATATATCTGTATAATACTGAGTTACTTCATTTCTTCTTTTTTATTTTATTGGCATAAAATCATCTGGAAGGGGAATAAAAGGCTCATCATAGAAATTATTTTAAAGTGGACATGTTCTCTTTGTTAAAAACATCATTTGAAAAGGACTTTCAATAAAATATTCATTCTCCTTGTACATATATCTGGTGGAACTTTTGACCTTGATTTCTTTAGACAGTTCCAAAATGAATAGCTTAAATAGAAATATAGTTTGTTTTAACATATGATTGTGATTTGCTATTATTGTTCTTGATGGTGTTAGGTGTCATTGAGTTGTATCCAATTCATAGTGACCCTCATAGGGTTTTCAATGGCTGACTGTTTTGAGATTGCCTGGAGAGAGGATTGCCACATCCTTTTCCCATTTTTGTGGAGCTGGGAATTGAAGTCAGGACTTCAGAGACTGCAGAGCAGCACTCCACCAACTAAGCTAAATCCCAGCCCATTTGCTACTATACTTATTTTAAAATATGTTTTCAAATCCTTTGACAAACTTTCCGCTCATAGGCAGAGTCTCTTCCATGCCCCTAGTCCTGGGTGGGCCTATGGGACTTCTCAACAGATTCTTGTTGTCGTTGTTAGGTGCCGTCGAGTCGGTATCCGACTCATAACCACCCTCATAGGGTTTTCAATGGCTGAGTGCTTCGGGACTGCCTTGGGAGTGGATTGCCAGGCCCTTCTCCCACTTTTGCGGTGCTGGGAATTGAACTCGGGGCCTCAAAGACTGCAGCGCAGCACTCTACCCACTGAGCTAAATCCCAGCCCTCTCAACAGATAGAAGGTGGCAAAAATGACATGGTATGACTTCCATGGCTACTCTAAAAAGGGATGTGTAACTTTTGCTAGTTTCTATGGGATAGTCATTTCAGGAGCCTTGACTAGACCTGTCAGATGTTCCGTCCTAAGATGATCATGTGGGAAGATCCCAGTGCAGAGACCTTACAGAGACAGAGACACTCAAGATTCCCCAGCACTTCCATCCATCAGCCAATGAAGCAGGTTTGCCACGGAAGGAGCCTCCAAGAGGGCACCACCTTCACTCTCATCCATCTGCAGTGGCATGATAGACCCCAAGTCAGAAATGCCTCACTGAGCTGGACATTGAATAAGGAAGATAGAGAAAGAATTGACGTTTTTCAGTTATGATGCTGGAGACAAATATTAAATATTGAATATACCATGCACTGCCAAAAGAACCAACAGATCTGCCCTAGCAAAAGGGCAACTGGAGTGCTCTTTGGAAGCAAGGATGGCTAGACCATATCTTCTGTATTTTGGACGTGTTTTCAAGAGGGACAAATCCCTGGAGAAGGAGATCATGTTTGGAAGAGTGTCAGTTTAACTTTTGAAACGAAAGGAGGTGGATTGACACAGTGACTGTAACAATGAGCTTAAACATAAAAAATGATTTGTTCCTAGCAGAGAATCAGAGTGTTTCATTGTATTGAACATATGGTTGCTATGAGTTGGACCTGACTCGACAATGGCACCTAACAACAACTAACTTCCTCTTCAAATAAACCTGTGTGTTGAATCCCACAATTCATTCCAGTTCCTGTAGCAAGCACAAAACATCTGCCTTCTTCAGGAGGAATTGGGAACAGCCTCTTGTACATTCCTGAAGTACAAGAGAATCTAACCAAAGTAAACAGTTCTTCCTCAGCACCTTTACATAAACAGTTTCATCCCGTAATGCCAGCCCCTGCTTCAGAAGGAGTGATGTTTGAAGTTTAAATCTAGCAGTGATTTGATGAATAACTGCTTCTGGATATACACAATTTCTGAAATGAGACTCTAGTTGGTATCTAAAGTTACTTTAGAATTTTTGTAAATTGTACAGAAATCAGACATTTTCCCTTTTCTTTTAACCTGATTTTTTAAGAGACTAGTAGTTGGAATCACCTCACAGGAACCAGCCTAGCATAGTCATAAAACAGTTCGTAAATGCTTGATTTGATTTTAGATTAACTGAATTAGTTTGCCAGGGAAGCTATTACCAAAGCAAAGACTGAGGGGATTAGAAAATGAAAATTAACCTTCTAGAAGCTCTGGACTCTGAAAGTCGGAGATCAAATGAAGATACTGACAAGATTGGTTTCTGGTGAGGCTTCTCTTCGTGTTTGCACGTGGTGGTCTTTTGCTGTGTCCTCATATGGACTCTTTTCTTCGTTCCTAGAAACAGAGAGACCTCTGGAGTCTCTTCCTTTTGTTATAAGGACACAAATTCTATTGGGTTAGGGGCTTATGGACACACTTAGCCTTAATATCTCTTTTAAGGTCTTATCTCCAGATTCAGTTACATTGGGAAATAAGTTTTGGGGGACATAATGCATTCCATAAAGTAGCCCTAGTAGAGAAAACATGGCAGTGCTGGCAAGCACTGTTGGGTGCTGTGTTTATTTGAACAGTATGTAAGTTTGGTGCCGTGCTGCATGCCTGGAATCCTGATCACTTGGAAGGTGGAGGCAGGAGAATGAACTTGAGGCTAGAGGCAGCCTGAGTAACTTAGCGAGAGGCTAACTAAAAATTTGAAAAAGAAAGAAGAGGCTAGGAGTGGAGCTCATTGCTGGACCATGCTTACAAAGTATGTGCAAGGTTCTGTGTTCAGTCTCCCAGTAATGCAATCAATCAGTCAATAAACAAACATTTTAACAGTAATGATGAGATGGGGTGACATGTGCCAATCACTCTTTCCAAGGACAAGGCACTGAACAGGGCTCAGGAAGGGAGGGGAGGGGCTATGTCCATGGTCCCTGCCATCAGACCCTTTTCTGAGGAATACTTCTGAGAGGATCTTTGCCCACACCTCCATTGCACAGATAGGGCTGAGCAACTCTAGTTTAAAAACAGTAGCCTTTCTGAAGGCAAATTTGAGCATGTGAAGTGTTTTCAAAATTATATTAAAATTGAATTTGAGCAATGCTTTGATTTACTCAAAGCCTTAATGTTGACTAAATTATGTCTTGTCAGGTGGCTAGTTTTGTTAAAGAAGACAGAAAATGAAGAAGAAAGAAGAGTAAGATGTTACGATAAGTATATATTACAATAATAAAGTAAGGAGCGAGGGTAGCATCAGTTCAAAGCTCAGCTACAGAGTCACATTAAAGAAACTACTTGGAAGAGTAAAATGATGGAAGTAGAGAGTGAGACAGACAGAATTAAATTCAAGTATCTCAAATCATTCTTTCCACCAAAACAAAGAAATCAAAAGGAAGAATTTATGAAACACTAGAATTTTTCCAAACTGACTCCAAGAAGCCTGGTGCCAAGGGCAATGGGTGGGGAAGCACTCACACCAGCTGATAGCATCATGGACGTTCAGAACCAACAGAAAGGAAAGACTTTAATAGGTGGGAAGGGGTGAGTCAACAGTCTTTCTATAATCAATGAATAATCAGTGTTGGGGAAAATTTCTCAGTCTCAATATTGCAGTGGAGCAATGCGTTAAAAAACTAGGGGAAATATTTTCAAGCTAAAAATTCTATACCACACCCAGGTACCGATTAACTGTAAGAAATTGGTACGATTTTTCAGATAAGCAAGATCTATTATTTATTTTTCATTTTCTGCCTCTGTTTTTATGTTCAGGATACTTTCTCCCAAAATGAATGAAGGACCCAAGAATCGGGAAGTCCTGATTTCCAGACAAAAAGAAAATAATGCAGAATAAAGCACAGTGTATATCTTGGCTGACAGCAAAAGGAAAACCCAAGAGAGCAGCTGAGCAAAAGGCCCTGAGAGCCAAAGTCTTGACTGGAGCATGGAGATCAAAGGCTTCCAGGGGCCAAGGTGAAATGAAACTGCATTCCTGATGTGTTTTAGCGTACTGCGAGGAAAATCACTCTTCAGGCAATGTAATGATAAATATGGAATACACATATAGCCCATCAAACACATGAAAATGTAAGACAGATTTATAGGGGAATAAATGCAATTATAGATGTTGGCTTAGATCAGCTAATATTTATATATTCACAACAATATAAACACTGGCTACTGATGGAGAAAACAATTGGGCATATTTGTTTTTCCTGAGTGCAAGTGTAGGCTGTTTGGGAAAGCTCAATCTTTATATTCCACAGTAAGAAAATCATTGTTGTTGTTAGGTGCCATTGAATCAGAAAACCATAGTGATATCTAAAATGGAAAAGTTCTTGCTCCACTATAGCTATATGATCTTGATGCACAAATCCCTCTAAGACTATCCTTCCTTATTTGAATTAGGAAAGGAAAAAAAGAAAAGAAAAGAAAAGAAAATGCCTTATCTACCAGTTTGTAGGATCAAAGGAGATAATGAACATAAAATGTTTAGCACAATTTTGACATTTTACAGTTTCAATAAGTGTCAGTGTTGTGTCTGTTTGGTTTGATATTTACTTGTCCACTATCTACCTATCATTTATCTATGATCTATCTATCCATCTTTTACTGAGAGTTATTGGCAAAGTGTTTTTATTCACACCCCAATCAACTTACTGTTTATTTTAGGGCTACTTCCATGTATGCTGACTTCAGACTCAGTCACCAAATACGTGTTAACCAAATACTTTGCACTAATTCCCAAATTCGGGCATCTGGATTTTATCTGTTTTTAGTCTTACTTCTGAGATGGCCAAAGTAGGTAGGTATAGTACTTGGTGGAGCTCAGAATAAACTGTTCCAGAGGATGCTGCCTTGGCATGTTGAGAACTTGGAAATGAAGGAGATTGAAAGCCATCAGAACCAAAGTTTTTCTGACCTTGGCCCATCTTTTGACCCATCATTTTCTTCTTCTCTTTGTTTTCCCCCAAGTGAGTTACAGAAACTATTTCTCTTCTCTCAGAGCAACTCAGCAAACATAGGAAGGCTGACCTACATTCTTCCTCCTGAAAATCTTCAGATGCCAAGGGCCACCCCGCCCCGTACCTGTAAGAAAGGAATGTTCTACAGAGACACAGACAAGAACAGAATGATCAGGCTTTGCTTACTTCCTCTCTCCATTTATTCCCATCAGCTCAAACCCTCTTTGTCCAATCAGGATTCTCCACAGCTACCTGTTTCTCTAATCAGATGTACCATAAAAACACACAGCTGGCCCTGAGCTTTCAGCTATTATTTCTGAAGGCTCCTGTGTCACATAAAATTCTGATTAAATACATTTGCTATGCCTCTCTCTAGGTAATATCCATGACCCATATAATGAGTGAGGAAGAGATCCTGCTTCTTCTCGCCTTTGTGATGCTGGCCACATTGAAGGACAGAGCATTTGTAATCAAATACTCCCTCTTCCAATAACTAGAGGAGCAGGCATTGTAAAAGTCTACAATCTTGTAGAAACTAAATTTCCTCATCAGAAGAATGGGAATACTGGGACTGACTTTATGCAGAGGGTTGTGAGAGTAAGACATAAGGCGTAAGTTACAATACATAGAATAAAAACTCTGTAGAAACTCCCATCTCTGCTATTGTCATTTAACAAAAAGTACCTGATCAACATTTTCATTTCAGAATTTGATCATGATAAGCACTAAGATTTATTTTATCATTGGAAGGGGATTAAATGAGTATACTGTGATTTTCTCTCAAAACTTCTGAAAATGTTTCTTAAACCCCTGGTGGACTTTTATATCCCTCAGAATAGAATTATAACCTCATAAATTGAATGGAGGCAGAATTTCAGGGTACAGCTTACCTATTTCCTTCATTTTAAGGGGAAGAAACTGAGCCTCAGAGAAGCAAAGGACTTGACTAGACCCATAGGTGCCCTGAGGAAGATAATGCTACCTCAGAGAGGCCTTAGAGCTTTATGGAGTAGCATTCTTCATCTGTTCTTTGCTGAAGTTTAATATTATATTCTTTGATAGTTTCTTCAGCATTTAAAACTATTCCATATGTACAATGAACACTGATGATTTAATCACCATCCTGTTTTTCTTACCTCTCCTTTTACTTTCAAACATTAACACAGCACCTGAATTATATTTTCTGCATAGAAGTACACCCTAACCTTACCTGTGAACATCTTTTCCCTGTTTAAAACAAGAATAGACTTTATCTTGTACCTTGCCCCAGTTTCTGCGGAGCTCTTCAAAAAAAGTGTTCCTTAAAACTGACAGCCCAGCTCTTATCAGGTTGACATTTTTAGATGCAAGTGTCTAGAACTGGAAATCAGTAGTGTGGCTACTAAGCCCTTTTGCATTTTCATCTGAATAATAGCAATTTTCTTAATTTCTCCTCTTACACCTATTTTGCTGGACCATTATCTCCTCTTTGCTCAGCCCTGGAGTGAGAATCCAGAGTGTAAGGGCATTTTTACTTATTTGAGTGGACTCAGTAGGGAAGTACTTCCTGACAAAAGAACTTGATGACTGACTAAGCCAATTAGGTGTATTTAAGGTACATTTGTGAAGATGGAGAGAGAGAAAAACATGCAGAAAAGCAATCTGACACCATCACTTTGTACCCAGAGTCTTCCCATTTGTAGCTAAATCCCTTTCTGGCCTCCAGGTGTGATGAAAAAGAAGGAAAGCTTGAAGGCTCAGTGTTGGGACTTATCTGGCCACTCACCTCCAGATGGCCCCCTTGTGTTTCCCTGCTCACCCTGTGAGCCGTGGCTGGGTTCAAACCTGACCCTTTAATAGGGTCTCCTTAGACATTTACATCTGTCTTCCTTGTCTTCAGTGTTTGTGTGTGCAAAATGCAATGAGAGGGCTTTGTGTTAATTCTTTAAAAATCTGAAGTAACACTGTTTAAGTAAATACATGATGAAAAGTTGCTCAGCATATGGCTAGGAAGGAGCTGGTGCTACAGTGATAGAAAAACAAGGGAAGTATGTATCGCAATACGTTGGAAAGAGTGTCTTGTTCTTAATCCTTGAAGATATGAAGTTTGGTAGAACAGAAAAAAAAGAATTGTGTTGCCATAGAATCCAAACCTAAAGAATGAACCACATAAATGAGTTTTAGCAACTACATAGAACAATGTGTTGAAGAAGGACAGACTGATTTATTGACAATGGCTTCCCAGATGATTATTAATATTGATATAGGGATAAGAAAAAATGTATTTCACTTTGTGGATAAAGTCATGATAGTTACCCAAACCTTTCTGCACAAAGCATTTCTTGAGTCTTCTGTCAAAAGATTATCATCCTGACCTTGAATGAACATTAACCAAATCTAGAGCACAGTTCTAAATTTTTTATACATTGTTTTGCTTATTCTATTTCTTTTCAATAAAGTTACTGATTTAATCAGTTTTCAGTCTCATCCTTCATTAATATTATGTATCCTGCAGAGGCTCTGTCTTTCCTATACATTTCTTAGTACCATCTAGCCTGAGAGCTGAATAGGCTCTGAGAATCACCTGGATCAAGTGTCTCATTTCACATTAGAAAAAAACATATTGCTGAGAGCTCAAAATATTGCTGTCTCATTCAAATTCACACAGAATATCAGGAATAGATTTCAAGCTTGAATCCTATCAAGATTCTGAATCCACATAATGAATACTTTTGTAGAATAAAAATTAATTAGTGGGATTTGTGAGAAAATATTCCATTCTGGAAAACACTGTGTAAGTGGAATAAGCAATATTCATTATGTGTCTTTATAGCAATGGTTCTTCCTACTTATTCACATACTACATATGGTGACTTGCCAGGTCTGGAGAACATACTGTATTCCTCAACTATTACTGGCTCATGTGACCCTTTTGATTTGTTTAGTATTTCAATTTTCTGTAGAACAGCTATACATACTGTTTGGAACTCTTTTGCAACCACAATTTACACAGTGCTGTATTCGTTAACATACATGTCCTTATTGTTATTGTTAAGTATCATCGAGTTGGGTCCCACTCATAGCAGCACTCACAGGGGTTTGCAATAACCTATTGTTTTGGGAGTGGACTGCTAGGCCCTTCTTCCATTTTTGTGGTGCTGGGATAGAACCACAGGACTCAGAGAGTGCAGAGCGGCATTCTAACAACTGAGCTAAACCCCAGCCCAAACATCACCATACTAAACCAATGCTTCCAGTTGCAGGACCAACTCCGGTTGCTCCTGTAACTCTGAAGCCTCTGAACATCCAGTACAGAGTGGGTGCTATATGAATTTTTAGTGCCACTGCTTATCTTAATATTCATATTAATAAAAATGATGACAGTGAGAAATTAGTCAAATAACTAAACCTGAATGGAATTGATATTTCTGTGTAGCCCACCAGACCCCTGTTGAGACGTGTTTAAATAAATTGACTAGCTGTCTTTTATTAGAAAGTGTGGGTTGCCCCTCCCCAATGCCTGGAACCAGACTAGCTCTTCTCCTCTAACGGGGATCAGGACCTCATACCAGGGGGACTGGCAAGGCGTGGCAGACAAAGTCAAGGACGAACAGCTTTAGGATGCCTTTAGTACAGATTTTATTGTACAGCTCCTATAAAGAAATAAAGCCCTGAGGGCTGCCCTTCAGGATAGCGGAAGTATCATGGCTCTGGCCTCGGAGGCAGCTGTCCAGGTCCTGACATCCCGGATGTCCTCCACATAGGTCAGCTTCTCTTCTGCTACTGTTGGTTTTCAATGATCTCCATCTCAGTCTGGTGATGGAGTGGCCTCTATGAGGACAGGCAGTCTTCTCTCTTGATCAGTGAGCATGATCTCCTCGATGATGGGGTGGCAAGACAGTGCAGTGGTATGGCACAGCTCAGAAGGTGATGGAATGGCTTGGTGGTAGAATGGCTGGCTGCTGAGTGCCCTGTGCACTGCCCTTATATAGTCTTCAGATAAAGGCCTCAAAATGGCAGTCAGCCAATCCTATAGTGGTGGGAGGAGCTGAGTGTAATCAATTAGGAGTGATATTTAAATCATTGGGGGCCATCTTGCCTCCAGCCATAGATCAGATCTCCTGGTGAGCTAGATAGGCCACTATCCAAACAAAGCCTCCTCTCTATCCCTTGGGGCTATCCCACAATTCACTACAAGAAAGATTATTTATTTAATTAGTTGGTTTTGGTGCTGGAGATTGAACCCAGAGCTTTGCTAAACATGTGCGTTCATGGAGCTACAACCTCATTCCAACACTATTTATTTTTAACTATTAGGAAAGAAAAACATGGATAGGGATTTTTTTAATAATTGTCTTAGCATAAGGTTATGATTTAAAGGACATTTATGAAACTTGGTGAAAGGAAATTCAGTAGATTTTGGATGAGAAGAACCAAGGAATAACAGTTAAATTGTCTAGATACTTGAATTATTCACTTTCCCTCAACATTTTCAGGATTTATGCTATACTTGAATATTTTAGTCTTTATCAGATTCCAACCAGTGTATGGGACATATTTTCAAGCACATTATATTATTTTCTGACCACTTATCACCACTCTCTCTTGTCTCATATTTCTCATGAAAGTCACCATGGTATTTCAGTTTGACATTTCTCCATTGATCCATTCAACACTAAAGAAAAAGGCCCAAAGCTTCTGTTGTGTTCAGTAATACATGAGGAATGGAAACTAAGGCTTGGGCACTGCACTAAGGAAGATCAGAGATGAAAAGGTAAGGGTAAAAATAGGTAATTATAAAGCAAAATCTTAATAACATATATATATATATATATATATATATATATATATATATTACAATAGGAGGGAAGCTTGGAGCAAATGGCCCAGGCATGTGTGAATATAACACAGAACAGAACAGCCTTTCCTCTCCCCTTTATTCAACTTAAATGGATGGTCTTCTGTTGGGGAAAAATTGTGAGGAAGTTGGCAAGAAAACCCCAAACTGGAAAAACATCCTTTGAAGATCTGGTTTGCAAATTAGAAATTTAGGAAAAGTGAAAGCAACTTGCAGGAGACAGCCAGAAACTTGCCTGGTCCCTGCTCCCCTGCAAGTTTCCCTATGCCCTGATTGGACACTTCTCCAAAACCCTGCACAAATTCCCCCACCTGATTGGTCTATAGGAGAACAAAGGGCTCAAATTGGATTTGTAGAGCCTACTATAAAAGTAACTGCATTGCAGCAGCTCTCTCTCTCTCTGGATTTGGCCATCAAGGTGACAAGAACTCTCTCCCTGACCAGGGTAACCAGATGGCACTCTCAAGGAAAGACACTACAGTCAAGTTGAGGAAAGCCTCTTGGACCCAGCTCCAAGAGGTCAAACCTGAGAACAGTCTCCGGTCCCAATGCCGGCGGCAGAAGAGCAGCCACTGCCATTGAGGCAGCAATAAAGCTATCGTGCTTGTGAGTTGTATTTACTTTGGGTTCCTCTCAGCCCTTGTAATGGCAGAGAGGCAATAAAGAGCTGTTTGTCCCTGTAAGACAAAAGCACCTGAGGCTTTTCCTTTCTCCCCTCTTCCAGCATTCCTGAGGGCCAAAAGGGTACACGACCCTCACCTGAGAGTCCTGAGTAAGTTGTTTAGTTATCTATGTGCATGGCGCACCTCCCGTCCAAACATCTGGGCCAAAATGGAGAGGAGCATGCCCCACACTTCTGTTACTCCAGTTTATTTCTCCTCTACAATCCATCCAGTTTTTGAATTTGTGTATATTTATTATTTTTCACTAAATTAGGTACCTTTTTATTTGTTTTTATTTATTTTATTATTATTTATTTATTTATTTTGCGGTACTGGGGATTGAACCCAGTGCCTCACACTTCCATGCTTTGCTAGTGCTGGACCACTGAGCTACACCTCCAGCCCACTTTTTTTTACTTTTTGAGACAGGGTCTCACTAAGTTATGCAGACTGACTCTGGTCTTGAACTTGCCATCCCCCTGCCTCCACCTCCCTAACCACAGGAATTACAGGTGTGCTCCACCATGCCTAGCTCTAGATACCTCTTTATTTTTTAGTAGAAACCTTTGACCCATGAGTCATATCATCTTGAAATATATTTATTTGTTTTGCATTAACAGATCTTCCTAGTGAGGTTTTTCCACATGTATGACAAACATACAATTAATTGCTTGACTAGAGTTATCAAAAGTTATACAATAGGATATACTCTAGGATTACTGTGAAATAATATTGATGGCCCTACTTGATAATGAGCTATAATCACTGTTAAAGTTACCGATTTTCCTATCAAAATGTTATACCCAAGTCTGCAGTTTCTTTGCTTATTGAGAAGAATGTCTTTGAGATACAATTAACCAAAACTTTTGCGAAAAGAAGATAGATGGCTGGCATTGTTTCCATCCCATTCCAACATTCCAGTACATTTTTGATGACAGGCACTAAATCAATCTAGAGAGATATGTTGGCAGAAGCTTGTGTTCTAGCATCATAGCATCTCCTACCTTTGTGGGTTAACACAGAGTGGTCCTATGATTGCTCACCAGGGGTTGGATTTTTTTTTTCCTGACTTGCCTGAAACCTTTTGGAATGTTGTCTCTCCTTTTTAAGGATAGGTATCTAGGGCCAATGCCAGGGGTCATGGTCAAGCCACCAAAAGGCTGAAAGATGTGACATTTATTTCCTCTGATCTGAATATGACTCTGAGTATGATTACTCCTGTTCATCTTTATCTTTCAATATTTACATGTGACCTTGCAACAAAATTAATAGTTCTTCAATTCAAAAATTCAGATCCAGCTATTTAAAAATTGAAAAGTGGACCTGTTTTACAAACACTCCAGGTCATTATGAGTTTCTGTTAAGGGCCGTGCTTTCCTACCAGAGCACAAAGCTTTCTGACCAATGACTGTTCACACCATTTCATTTTTTGTTTTATTTTCTTAGCAATGTCTGGCCAGTTATCCTCTTCCTCAATTTGCCCTCATAAAGCATTTCCTCTTGTTTATGCTTTTGTCTTAGCTATTTAATTTGTGCTCTTTATTCCAACTCCATGATGCAAAGCTGGATTAGAGAATTTGATCCCACTAAATAGTGAGGTTTCCCCCACCTGGTGTCTGTCAGCTTGTCTTGCTGTGGGAGCTTGTGTTTTGCTATGATGCTGAAAGCTATGTCACCAATATTTCAGATACCAGCAGGGCCACCTATAATGGACAGGTTTCAGATGAGCTTCCAGAGTAAGACGGAATAGGGAGGAGGATCTGTCAGCTCACTCCTAAAACAATTATCCATCAAAAACCCTATGAATAGCACAAAAGCTCTGTCAAAGATAGTGCCAGAAAATGAGACCTACAGACCCAAAGGCATTCAAGAAACAACTGGAAAAGATTTGCCTCCTCAAAGTAGATTCAACCTTAATGATGTGAATGGGAGAATAAAGCCCTGGAACCTCCTTTTGCTATTATGGTACCACTCAAAATTAAAAGAAACATAGTGATTGCAATAACCAGCTCAAAGAAATAGATTATATGCCTGGTGCCGTGTTGTATAGTGTTTCATTCTGCCGTACTTACGGTTGCTATGAGTTGGATCTGACTTGATGGCACCTAACCAAAGGAAAAAAAAAAAGATAGTGAAGAGGATGTCATCAGGACATCATTTCTGGAGCTGAGGACAAGCACCCCAGATGGAGTGTCTCATCCATCCTAAATCCTATCATCTCTCACTGAAGTTTTGGGAAATCAATATCTTGTAAATGCCCATTACTCATGTAAATCTTCCTGTTTGCAAGCTTTTATTCATCCTATTGACATCTGTATACATTAACGTCTATGTTGAGCAAACAAAACTCCTTTTCTTCATAATATTGTTTCCTACAAAGTGACTTAGTTAGGCTAGTTAACTTGGTTGTACAATTAAATATACAATCTAGTCATATCCCTGACACTTCTGCAAAAGATTTTAACTTCCATTTGGTCTCCTGAACCAGACAAGCAAGACTTTTAGGAAAAGACTGAATTTATATTATAGCTCAATTTTATACACACTTTATGGTTAACAAGTATTTTCATATTCACAGCCTCTTCTATTTTTCATTTCCATTGGGAACCCTTCAAGGTAAGCAAGAAACTAAGGTCATCCAGTATTTCCCTGTCAGCTCTGTGACTCAAGGGACCCCTTTGCTTAAAGCCAGCCTGTTCAGCCAACTTGAAAGAAAGCTTGAGTACTTTTGACTTCCACATCTTTGAAATCTGGCTCTCAGCTTTTCTGTTCCCATTTCTAGATTTGTGTGTAAATTTTAATGGTATTCACTTCCTGATGTAAAAGAGAATATGCCTATCTCCACTCCTCATGCTCAGAGAGCCTAGACTTCACATTCAGTGAATATTTGTCTCATTCAGGGGTCAGCAGAATTCAGCTTGCAAGTCATACCAGGCCAACTGAGTGGTTTTGTACAGGCTACAAGGGAAGAATATTGTTTTATATTTTGAACCATTTGAAAAAAAAATCAAGAGTACTTCATTGTGCATGAATATTATATGAAATGTAAAATTCATTTTTCATACATGAACATTCTGTTGGAACATAGCTAAGCACATTCCTTTAAGTAGTGTCTGTGGCTGTTTTCACAATTTGATAGTGGAGTTGAGTAGCTCCAACAGAGATTGGTTGTTGAAGCCTAAAACATTTGCTATCCCTCTGTTTACAGGACAGGTTTTCCAATTCCACTGTAATTGATGGATATTTTCTCCTCCTCTTGGCTTGCAGATGCAATATTGATAACTAATATTTGTATTGCACTGCATAGCTTACAAAATTACTTTCACATTTTTCCTTCTATTACTTACTGATAACAGCTCAGTCAGGTAAATATTTTTATAGTCATAATACAGATTAGACATTCAAATCTCAATATATTTCAATAATCCCTGGTTTTCACAGCCAAGAAGGAGAGGGCTGAGAAGAATGGATGTCTTCCAATATCCAATCCCATCTGTTGTGGATAATTGCAAGTATTGATTTGACTGGATAAAGGACTAACTAGAAACTAGTGATCTGGAATATAGCTCAGTTGGTAGAGCACCGCTCTGCAGTCTCTGAGGTCCCAAGTTCGATTCCCAGCACTACAAAAATGGGAGAAGGACGTGGCAACCGACTCCTGAGGCAATCCTGAAACAATCAGCCATTGAATACCCTATAAGGGTCGCTATGAGTCAGACACAACTTGGTGGCACCTAACAACAACAACAAAGAAACTAGTGGGGCTGGGGTTTAGCTCAGTTGGTGGAATGCTGCTCTGTGCATTCTGTGGCCTTGGGTTTAATCCCCAGCACCACAAAAATGGTAGAAGGACATGGTAGTCCATTCCTGAAGCAATCCCAAAAATATCAGTCATTGGAAACCCTATGAATAGCAGAGAAGCTCTGACATGGTGTATGGCATGGCACAGTGTCGAGCAGTGTTTAGTTCTATTATAAACAGGGTCACCATGAGTCTGACCAGGTTTGATGGCACCGAAAAACAACAAGATACTGGTAAATCATTATTTTAGGTATGGTGGTAAAGATATTTCCAGAGACAATTAACATATGAATCTGAGTGACTGAGGAAGAGGCATAGTATACATCAGCAGGCACCACCAAGAGAACTGGGTCCAGAGATACCAAATATAGAAAGAGAACTGGTCTCTTCTCAGAGTTCTGGAGAGACTATTCTTTCTGCTGCCTTAAACATCAGTACTCCAGGCTTTCTGGCTTTGGATTCCAGGAATTTCCCAGCAGCCTCTAGGTTCTCTGGCCTTCACCTTCAAACTGACAGTTTCTACCATTGGCTTCTCTTGTTCTGAGGCTTGTGAACTTAGGCTGAACCCCGCTACCAGCATGCTGGCACTGCCAGCCTACAGCAGCCTGAATAAGACCCTCAAGTGCCATAAGCTGATGCCCCTAATAAGTCTTCTCTCATCTCTCTCTCTCTCTCTCTCTCTCTCTCTCTCTCTCTCTCTCTCTCTATGTGTGTGTGTCTGTGTGTATGTGTGTGTGTGTCTGTGTGTGTGTGTGTCTTTGTGTCTGTCTGGGTGTATCTCTGTAATATTGACTTACTATATCTCTCTCTTTTGGGGAACTCTGAGTAATGAACAACTCATGCTTGCTTGGACATGATGTGACCTAATCATAATGCCATTTCACTTTTACATGTGCCATGTGACTTTTGCTTTCCTTATCCAAATGTAGGGACTTTGATGTAAAAGGTCATCCTCATGTCCTGCCTTTGCTCCCTGTCAATTCTGAATCACAACGTTCTAACTTCATTCTAAGATATATTGGGCTGTCCACAATTTTTTCAATGGTCACACTGGCTCTCACCCCTGTGCCTTCTTTCAAATACTATTTCCTCTATCTTAAGTGGATTATTTTCTCCATAACATCTAATCACCCTCTAGACACATCTCCAACAACACCTCCCTTAGTCAAGAGCCAATTTGACCTTGCTTATTAGAACCTTGGGGTATTCCTGTAGCACCTGCTGTCCAAACTTGTTAGTGGTTTGCTGGCATCTTCAACTAAGCGATGGCCCTTTCCAAGCAGGTACCATACCTTATTATGTGATTATGTTTATTATCTCACTCAAAATCCATGTCACAGTGCTGGCCAATATTTGTTGAATGAGGGAAAAAATTTAAGAGGAATCAGTAGTTCTCTCAGATAATATAAAATAGAGGTGATATTATAAACAAACTGCATACATAATACAGGTTGAATATCCTTTATTTGATATGAGGGAGCCAGAAGTATTTGGGATTGGTTTTCAGATTTTAGGATATTTGCATACCAAGAATGAGATATCTTGGGGAGGTGACCCAAGTATAAACATGAGATTTATTTATGTTTCATACAGATTTTATAGGGTTGGGGTATAGCTCATTTGGTAGAGTGTGGCTTCACACTTTCTGAGGACACAGGTTTGATCCCCAGCTCCACTAAACTGGGAGGAGGATGTGGCAGCCCACTGCTGAAACAATGGTAAGCCACTGAAAACCTTATGCAGTTTGATATGAATTGGATCTAACACAAACACAACAGGACCTAACAACAACATATACTTCATAAACATAGCCCAAAGGTAACTTTATGCAAAATTCTTAGCGTACTTGCCTTTTGACTATGGCCTGTCACATTAGGTCAGGTGTAGAATTACTTACCTACTCCTGGCATTAAAATGGGTTCTCAAAAACTTTGGATTTTGGAGCACTTCGGAGTTTGCATTTTTAAATTAAGGATACTCATCTTAGAAATCATAAAGAATAACAAAGTGCAAATATTTCTTTTCTTATAAGAGAAAATGCCAAAGAACATACACATATATACACACTTAGTTGATCCCTATCTATTTGTCTTCAAATAGGCAGTTTGAGTGGGGTGATTGCTTGCTTCCTAGAATTTAGAAAGAGAAGGTGAAGTGGCAAGTTCAGCATCTGGCATACCATAGCTCTCAACATTGCATTCTAAAATTTTCCTGGTAAGTTTTCCTACTTCTTCCTAGAAACACAGAGGGAAGATCCACAGCATTGGTATGCACTATTACATGAATATAATACCAATAATTCAAGATGGATGCCTTGGGGGAAGTGTTAGTTAGCTTTTTCATTGCTATGGCCTTATAGAAATAAGAGAAGAAGGATTTATTTTCACTCATGGTTTCAGATGTTTCAGGGCACAGTTCTTGGCTCCATTGATTCAGGGCCCATGGTGAAGCAGAACACCATGGCAGCAGAAGCATGTGACAGAGGCTGTTCACCTCCTGTCACACAGGAAACTGAAGAAGAAGAAAAGCCCATGGCAAGATATGGGTCTCGAAGACCTGCCCCCAGTGGCCTACTTCCTCCAGCGTGAGGTCCTAAAGTCTCCATCTCCTCCCAAAATAGCACCACCTACTGGGGAGTAAACATTCAACACATGAGCCTGTGGGGGGCATTTCAAAATCAAATCAAGAGGTGGTGAAAAACTCAGAGTCTTCATGGGGAGGAACACTTGACTTCTTCTATCTGGGTGTAAGTTTACCTGTTAAAAGATGTTTCCTTTCATTCTTTGATTAAAGTGAGCATTATTCCTCCAGAGGAGAGTCTACAAAAACCATCACCCTTTCTCTTCATTTATCAAGGAGTTGCCCTCAGCACAGGCCCTTCACAGAGGTCTTACTGCAGACATGCAGGGGCTCCCACAGCCCCTCATCCACTTGACTAGACTACTACCTCTGTTTCAGTGCGGTCTTGCGTAGTTGGCCTAAGAAAGCCTCAGGCTGGTATCAAGGGCCTCTGGCAACTGTTTTTCTTCTTAGAAATTTCCTAGTCATTTCATTGAGCAAGAGATGCCTGGGGCAGAGTACTTGCACCAGAGCCAAAATGCGTTACTGTGTTTGAATTAGTTCTAGTGACAGGTAGATAGAGCTGGGTGTGGTTCAAGGTCCAATAGGTTAGATCTTGACTTCTCCTCCCTTAACTAGCTTTGTGATTCTGGGGAATAGGGATTGACATTCATATTTTCCAAATGATAAACTGTCTCATAGATAGGGTAAAAGTCTTGACTAAAGTTAGATAAATAATTAACATATTGATGAATCTAAGTGTTTGTGACATCAAGACTGCATCAATTTTATCAAGTTAATGTTCTAGGTTAAATGATTTTCTCTGAGAAAAATATTACCTCTCTTATGGTTTTATCATAATATGTGCTAGACACACATTAGGTCCACAGCAGATAGTGCAATTGTTCTATTTATTATTGTTGTACCGCAATGAGAATATATAATTCATTCCATTCTTTTCATATGGCTCTTTTCCTCATAATTTTTATTACAGTAGAATACATATCCCAAGTGACCATTTCTAAGTGTCCAGTTCAGAGGTACCTCTCATTCTTCTTCCCTCCTAGTCCCCAAGCAACTGCCCCTGTTCTTCTTGTCTCTTTAATTACTTCCTGTTACTCAGGCCAGTATTTCTAACATCAAAGCTTTATGTACCCCAAGGATCCTAGGAGACAAGGACAAGGTGCCACAATCTCCAAAACAAAGTGTTCAGGAAGAGTATGTCTGTCCTTCCTTCCACCGAGAGGTTCTTCTGCACTTCCCACTGACGCCATTTCTCCCCTATGCTCATGACAGATCTGCTCTAAGACAGGAATGAATTCTCCAAGGCCCTTTTGAGTGGTTGGAGCTCCTTGGAGGACACAGCTAAACTGGATTTACCTTTCTGACTATTCAGCACTCTCTTTAGCGCTCATGTTTCCTCCCCAGAGATGGAGATTTCATTCCTGGACTCGGCTTTCATCAGCTCCAGCATGTTGACTTCAGACTGAGCTGACTGCCCGTCTCATTCTCCTCCATCCAAAATGCTTTCCTGTGTGGCCGCTGGCTGGGAGGAGTAGACACTGTGGGATCAGTTACCTGATCAAATTTTGGCTCAGGAAGAATTCTTATTTTTGAACCATCATGAAAAATTAAATAAATTCATATTTACTTTATAATGGACTGAATGTCTATGCCCCCTACATATTCACATTCTGAAATTCTAGCCACCAATGTGTCAGAAGTAGATGCTTGCTAATCAAAATGTTTTTGAACATTGTTTAAAGAGATGAAAATATTAACAACCCAGTTTTAATAATTGCATACTGTATATATAAACTGAATTACCACTCTATCCTCCATTGGTATGCACAATTAACAACAACAACAAAAGATAGGTCTTTGGGAAGTAATTGGTTAGTGAGGGTAGAGGCTGCATGAATGATTGTTTTTGTTAGGTACTGTTGTGTCAGATCCAATTCATAGTGAACCCATGTACAACAGAACGAAACACTCCCCAACACTCGGCCATGCCCAGCACTATGTCAGTGCTTCTATGCTTTTCATAGGGTTTTCAATTTCTGATTGTTTTGGGATTGCTTTGGAGAGGATGGCTACTTACTTCTCCCATTTTTGCAGTGCTGGGGATTGAATCCAGGGCCTCAGCAAAGCACTCTACAGGCTGTGCTAATCCCCTTAATGCCTTTATTTAAAAAAGCTCAGCATCCTCTTTCAATTGACCATGTGAGGGTGCCATGAGAAAGGAGTTCTCAGCAAGCAAAAAGAAAGTCTTGATCAGAACCTGGCCATGCATTCAAGTTGCTCTCGAACTTCTAGCTTCTGGAAACTGTGAGATATATATGCTGGTGTTTTATAAACAACTCACTTCATGATAATTTGTTATAGCAGCCTAGGATGGAGGCATAGTAGAAAATTTTGAATATTTAAAAGTAGCAGGAGTTTTTTCCCATAACTTGTACATCTTTTTGACAGACAGCAAACTTTTTCTCCTCCTTTAATTTATAAATTTAGCCAAACACAAAAGGAAAGGTGGATTCAATTTAACATAGTCCTTCTCTAACTTCTTTATTCTGTGATTATGTTATGTGACTAAAATTGAACTCAGTAAATGGTAAGAAGGAGAACCAATATTTTTATTGACTGCATGAGTATTGTTCCAAAGTCTTTTGAGTGATGAGGAATTGAACCTTCTGAATAAGAAGTGACTTATTTATTTAGTGTCTTTTAGTTACTAATTATAAGACTTGGCATTTGAAGCGATGACTGTCTGGCCAAAAGCCTGTAAAGTCAATTTCTTTGATATTACAAATTATTACAAATATCTCTTTTAACATAATTGATTGCTTCATTATTTAGAACCATGTCTTCTCTTTCAGAGAGAACATCTCAAAAGCTTTCCATGGATCATCTGTAATTAACTTATTCAAGTTTACAAAGTTAACATAGGACAAAGACAGAACTGGCATTCAAAATCTATTCTCAGAATAATTTACTTACAAATCGCTACTAACCATAGCTATTGTTCTTATGCCTCACTTAATTTAATTCTGTGTGATACATATCATTTATTTTCTATAAATTGGAAAATAGAATATGAGTAATGATAGATCGTGTAGGGCCCAAGTGACCATATACTCTAAGCGGTTTGCATGAATTGTTAAATTTAATCCTCAGGATCCATAAAGGTATTGATCTGGCTTGGTTTCCCAGTTTTCATTTGCAAAAGTAAAGACTCCAGTGGTTAATTTATTTTAAGTAGCAAACATAGCAAATGGAGCTTGGTGCCATAATGCATGCCTATAATCTCAGGGACTTAGGAGGCTGAAGCAAGAGGATCACAAGTTTGAGGCCAGAAGCAGCCTGCACAACTTATGGTGTCCCTGTCTAAAAATAAAAATAAAATGGGCTCGGGATGCAGCCCAGTGTTGGAGCACTTGCAAAGTATGTGCAAGGACCTGGGTTTAACCCTCAGTAATGCAAAGAAATTTAAAAGAAATCTATCTCTTATCACCTATCTATATATTTATTAAGGAATGGGGATTTAAGGGATTTAAGCTCCATCTGCCTGAACCCCAGTCATGTGCCTCCAGTGTTTGTGTATCTCTCCCATGTTCTATATCTTAGAGCCTCTTCCCATGAAGCTCTTTAGCATCTTTACCCCTTCAGGGGACTCCAGAATATATTTGCTCCCCACTTATCCATTGAGTATCTCTAGTAAGGGTCATTAGTGTCTTAAGGTGGCAAAATCAATGGCATTTATCTATCCTTGTCTGACTTAGTCTCTCAGCATTTAATGACTCTCCATTCGCTTTCGATGAAACATTGTTTCCTGATCTCCAAGTTACTTGGTTTCCTCATTCCTCAGTGGACATTTCTAAGTCCCTTTGTCTGGCTTCTCCTCCTCTAGATGATCATTGTTTTTAGCTCTATTTTCTAGTGACACTCATGCCCTAGACCAATGGTCCCCAACCCCCAGGCCTGTGCAGAACCAGGCTGCATAGCAGGAATTGAGTGGCAGGAGAGCAAGGAAACCTTCATTTGTATTTAGAAGTAAAATAATGCACCTGAATCATCCCCAAACCATTCCCCAACTTCCCTGTCCATGGAAAAATTGTCTTGTATGGCATTGGTGCCTGGTACCAAAATCAAGACTGGGAGATTGTTGTCTTAGATAATGTCAGCAAGGCTCTCTCTCTCTCTCTCTCTCTCTCTGTCTCTCTCAAAGTCATAAACACATATATGTATGCATATTTATATATCTATATGTACACATTTGTATACATATGCATATATTTCCTAAGTGTCTCTCTAGAACACTTCTCTCCTGATCTGCAAACATTCTCAGTCTCCTATTTGATACCTACACTTTAAGCCTACTTGGGATCTCAAACTTGAATTCTCAACATATTATCCATCTTTCTCAGTCTATAGCAACCATTCCCTGAGCCAAAATAAAACAAAAAGTCTTTTTCTATCCATTTGTTGTGTAAGACACAAACTCAGTCTTTCTGATTCCTTTCCTCACCCCCTCGCCCCTGCCATTAGCAAGTCCCATCGGCTCTGTCTGCACCTGACTACTCTTATGATCACTGTAATCCCAGTCTAAGCCACTGTCCCCAACCCAGGCTTCTGAAATGGCCACCAACCATTCCATCTTCCTCTCTTTCTTCCCCTCTGTGGTCCATTCTCCATGGAGCAGTCAGATAATTTTGTAAACACTACACCTGACAGTGTCACTCTCCTATTCAAAATTCATGTCAGTTTTTAATTTCTGAATGGTGAGCAACTGCCCCATACATATATGTCTTACCATATACCCCATAAAGTCAGTTATATTCCACTGCATTTTTAATCTAGTCTTTCAAACAGATTGTGTGAACTTGGGGTAAACAGCCACTCCAAGAAGAAGATGTCAGCAACATGAGGTAAGAGATGCAGCTGCTGCAAGTGGACACAGACTAGGGGTCAGGAGAGGCTACAGATGTCCTGTGGAGGGCTGAAACCAGGACGGATCCTGAACCCTCAGCTTGACTTTTGACCAAATTAATGAGCTTGCTCTTGTATACCTTTGTGCCAGCGATGCAGTGAAGGATAACTCAGCTGAGCAATGTGAGAGCCCGAGACAGCACTGTTAGCTGTGTTAAAATCAATAAACCCAGAGAGTAAGAGTTTCATGTTTCTCCAGCAACCCCCAGGTTGTGTTGACTGGGGGTTAATAGTCTAAGGAATAAGAATGGGAGCTCAGGGATTGTCTGACTCTTCATTAACCCACGAACATCACAGCAAGACACATTTGTATTCCACACAAAATGATACAAAATTCTCTCTTTATTAAATACACATTATTTACAGTTTAAGTCTTTCTTCTGTACAACAATAACCATAGAAAACAAAGAAATCTAAGGCTAACTTTTATTTTCCCCATACAGTGTATTAAGACATGTTACATGGTCTACAAAACTGACTTGGGATGAGGCAACATCACTTGGGATTCCGTTATAGGAACAAAAAGATCAAAAGGAAGAGGGAGACTCCGGCAGATCCACAAAGGAGATGACCTATTTGGCCTCTTTTGTGCTTTTACCATAATAAAAAGTCTGACATACGTGTATAAAATTGAGGAGTCATTTACATTTTGTTGTTTACTTGCTAAAAGTAATCTTTCTGCTCTCTGATTCCTCAAAAAAAAAAAAAAAAAAAAAAAAAACAACGGGAGAGCCTGAGCATGCCAAAGAGAGACTAATTTCCCATTTGAAGTGAACACTGTAACACTTTATCGTGGGGATCAGGAAATTCTATGAATCACATATAAGCCTGTTTTTATAAATAAAGTTTTACTGGAAGGTGGCCATGAGTATTTATTTATATATGGCCACCTTCGTGCCATAGGCTAGTTGGTGAGGGGAAGTGACTGTTCAAGACAACACAGGGTATCAGGAGGCCTGTCAAATGCCAGGTTCAGTAGAAAATTCTTGCTCTGAGTCCTCACCAAGTACAAAGTCCTTCTCACAATATAACTATGCTACTTTAAGCAAGGTTTGGTATTTTTTTGCAAGAGTATTTAAGGCAGGACAAGGTTACACTGGTTGATACTGCCATTGAAAGAGAAGAAACCATGATAATATTTCATGTAAAACTTTTGGGATGGGGTTGACTACAATGTAAAAATGTGACTGGCCAGATGCCCATTAATATTATCCCATAATGCTGAGATGAAAGTCTCTGCCTGTAGGGAGGGTTGCAAAGGGTCTGCTGGGTGACACAATGCTTGTTCTGCATACCCTTGTTTGTACTTCTGAGGTGGACTACTGGGAACTGAAGCTTGGCACAACAGGAAGCAAATAAAACTAAGACCAGGCTGTAATCACTAACAGTTAGTGATGGATTTTGTCATTTTGTAAATGGTTTCTCTGTGGCACTAGGGAGGATTGAGGGACTCTGACTCAGGACACTGGGCCTGAGGTGCTTTCTTAGTTTATTTTTCCTAAAGCTGTATGTGGGTGCTCATTCCGGGCAAGTTAAATAATTTGGATGGCAGCTCTAAACCACCCTGGGAAAATCCTGGTGGAATACACACAATACTGGAAAAATATGTAGTTGGAGAAGGGAGGAGAAGGGTCACAAAATGACACGCAAAAGTGAGTAGAGAATTTGTCATGCAAAGCCCATGACTTGATATTGCCTCTTCCCTAGTGTATAAGACAATGGGCAGAATGCACTAGAGAGACTCCAGAGTTAGGAGCCAGGAAAGTGGTCCTGGGACGAGGAACCTTCACTGATTCATGGTGGCAGCAATGACTCTCTTCACCTTCAACAGCCACTAATTCTGCCACAAATCCTTCTTTCTCTTTGACAGGTTCCCAGCAGGTCTGGGTTAAAAACTAGAACCAATTTTTTCCTTCACCCTTGCTTATGTCTGCTCAGCCACTTTGTAGACTATAACATTTCAAAAGACAGACAACTAGTTTACAAAGTACAATATCTCACTACAAAATGTGCTTTTCTCTTCTTCCTCAGAGTAGCTTAGTGCAAAATAAGAGGAAAACATCACTCAAAAATAGCAAAAAAAGGTAATTATTGAAACCTTATATGAAGGATTTAAGTAAATGTCAGCAAAAGTGGTAATGTTCTCCCTACCAAATAGATATGTATGCAGAATTTCCTGGAGAATGCTTGCATAACAGCCCTATTGTTTTTTAATCCGAGTGTGTGATTGTTGAACTTTTTTCCTTTAAGGTGGTTCAACTATTCAGAATTTGTGAACACAGAGGAGAGAACTATGGACAACCAAAATCGGCAAACTTAAGAGTCTGAGTGAGGGGATAGAGTCAAGAAAGATCCAAGAAAAGTTTATGGAAGTAATTCAATTGCACTGTGGGTCTTTTAAAGAAAACATTTTCAAACTCCATGAGAGACATGAAATAGCACTCAGTTGCCCTTGCAGTGTTCCAGAAGTTTTGAGTTTGCTGCCTCATCTTCCATTAACCTCCTTTGCCATTCACAGGAAAAATAAAGCCTGTTTATTTATTTAGTCTACACACGATCTGGAGGACAATTGAGAACTAAGCATATCCAAGCCTTCAGTTTCAGGAAGAATGAGTGGCAGAACTATTCAGGTGTTGCAAAAGCCTCTAAAGCTGACATTGCAATGAGGGTTTGAAGGATTGTAGCTGTGGGGAAATTCAAAGGAAGATAGGGCAGGTGGTGACAAACTGTCAAGGTTTTTCTCTGAAAGAATTCCACAGGCCTGATTCCTGAATCCCTGGATATCCTGGAAAGGATGTTTTGACTAAACCTTTCCAGGGTATCTCCTCTAACTGAACTGATGGGGCTCAGAGAGAGGAAATAACCCCCAGGACTGGAAAAATTCACCCAGGGCACAGAGGCAAGACCTTATTTAGTTTTAGATGGACAACACTTTTCAGACAATTACTACACAAGGATAGATTTGCCTAGTTCCCAGAGATTTAAGTGGAGTCCCAGTGGTTCATCAGGACAGAGGAGGGCTTTAGAAAGTACTGCACTACCACAAAGCCATGTGCAGGCACATCTGGAAGAGCAGTGATGCTACACATGGATGGCAGGAAAATGTCTGAGAAAAGAGGGGCATGGAAGTAGAGATTGCTGTTTCCTGTCTCCATAGGACCCTAAGTCTTCACGTCAGTCTGACTCAGAAGGAAAAATTTTGAAATCCCTCAACCAGAACTGAAGCAAGAAGGCAGAAAATTTAGCTCACTTCAAAGTATATCAGAGACAGGGACTGATTATTCTTGCTTTCCCCAAAGGCTCAATCTAACTGCCTCTACAGGAATCTCTGTGTAGACAGATAGTTGTTCTAAGGAGGAGAAACAAAGCCCTTCATTGAGGGGAAATAAGAAATGAGAAACTAAATTGAAAATATTATCCAGAAATAGGTTGGTTTCTTGAGATCTCCAGCAAGTGCTCTACAGAATCACTGTGTAGGGTCTTTGCTATGTACTGCATAGGACTATATGTATACCCCTATTGCAACAATAAGGACCTCACCTGTTTGACCTTGAATCCCCCCAGGACAAGACCAAAGTGTAACTGACATTTGTATATCCAATATCTAGCATGACCCTTGGGGTAGTGGGCATTCAATATATACTTCATGAATAAATATAGAAAAAGAGAACACTTGATGCTATTGTTCTGATCTTGTTCCTGGTATGCTATGGTGGGCATAGTTCTGACAAAAGGTAGAGGTGGGCTAGTAACAGCTCTGTTCTACTAAAGAGAACAAAAATTGTTTCAAAATTCAGCCCCAGGACCATTAAAATAAATGTGAGTGAGTATTCATGAAAATGTATGTTGAAAAATGATAAACGCCTATTTCTATAGATAAATTCTCAAAGAAGTCATGGCCATCTAGCCTATGAGTGATGCAGTTGGTATTAAAGTATTTCAGGGCAATCAAATACACTGTGTGTCCATAAATAAATTAGTTTGGTAGAAACAATACCAATAAAACAGCCCCCATAGAATGTGAAATTGCACAGGTATTTTTGGTTTTATGATAAAGTGACCATATTCCACAAAATCATTTTGTAAACAGCAGTTACCAAAGATCAAGTGTTAAAGTGGAAGAGATTGTGAAGGTTGAGGTGATCAGAACACAGAATCAGGAAACTGGAATATCATCATGAAAAAAAGATGGATAAAGGCAGCTTAGAGTGCTCTCAAAGTCTACTTTTAGATGATAGTTACTTAAAGATGGAAGCATGCACCACACTGAATAATTCCATGCAACCAAATAGGCATTGGTATCACTGAAGAAAAGCAGGAAGAGTTAGCACTTACTTCTAATTGTAAAATGTATTTTGCTTTGGACAGTGCAGTTTGCTTGCTTTTCAGATACATCCAGTGGAAGTTGTAGTGTTCTCCAGGGTTATGAAATAATCCAACCCTGAGAAATCCATTCTGATTTAGCCCTGAGATGATGTATAGCAGTGAGGTGCAAGTTGCACTGGTTTCATATCCTTCTATCTTTTGTCCACTCTACCTGGTGTCCTTGTGTACCCCATCCACACATGCAGGGAGGATCAGGTGGAGCCTGTGGGGCAGGTAATGCAGGGGCAGAGCCTCACACATCCTCCACCTACCTGGTTCTGCAAAATATATAAGAAGATGAGAAAATCACATCCCCTGCTTGGCCTCTCCCAGTCCTCCATTTTGTCTATGAGCTTCATGTCGGCCAGTACGGTCCTCGCTTTCCAGGCACCTCAATAAGGAAGAGTTGCAGAGTTATTGTTCATACCTTCCTTTTCCTTTCCATTTTTGGGTAGTACATTTTTGGGGATGCTTTGGGTGAAAACCCACTAAACATGGTGACTTTTATCTCAAGTGACAAAGGAATACATAGCCAAGAAAAAGGCTGACTTATTCTATCTTTTTTTCTTATTGAAATAGAATTCAGAAGTGAGAATTAAAGAAAGGGGAAGAAAGGGAAGGGGAAACAGGATTTAAAGACCTTTCATTTTATTAAGTGATTATTCATACTATTCAAGGTAGAAAAATAAAAAAAGTTATCCTTGTTAGAAACACTTTAAAATAAATTTGCTAACAAAAGGATAATTATACCATCAATGATGAAGGAACTATGTAAGAATACACAGAAAATTTTAAGGAGAGGATGTGTATTTGGAACAATATCTTAAAGCGGAGAGATTACAAACTCAATCTTTACCTCACAAGCTCTGAAACTGGAAGAAAGGCTGCAGGATTGGAATGAAGCCAGTAAGCCCCTCACTAGGAGCCTCCTCATGTAGAGGGAGTTGTCACAAAATTGGAGGCAACAGCAATATTAAGAACCAGATGGACAGTGGAATGGCTGTGGAGGTTTCCCAACAGTGATGTGGGTAATTGTTTTGCGAATCGAATGAAACTTTTAAGGAGAATCAGGGGTATTTCCACATCTGTGAATCATTCTATGGATATTTCCAGCATCCTGGAGCATTTGTACTATTTTCTCTTTTTCTTTTTCTCCAAGGTAGCCCAGAGACAAACAGTTAAACATACTGCCACAGCAAAATCATCACGATTCTTCCTACTGCCCCTGGATGAGCACAAGATGCCTTCATGAAGGGATGAATTCCACACTCTGTTACCAAAAGGGGCAAAGAGCCTGAGATTTGTCACCACCTCATCTGGGAGTGTAAGTCTACAGAAGGTGTATGTCTGAGGTGGGCTTTTGTATACATCATGGAGCAGACTGGAACATGTGATGCATTACAGAATCTAGGGGCTTCCCTAAAATCAACCACTGGGTCAGCCTGAGGCAACTGCAAGGCCCTATACATCAGCTCAACCTAAACTTTTAATTTGGCAGAAATGTTTGAAAATGTGGAACCTGCTTGCACTTTCTTCACCATCTCTTTTACGAGTAGATGGAAGGGAAAAATTCTGTTGAGTATTTCTCCTCTTTCATGAAGATTTTTTTCTTCCATAGATTATTTTTTCTCCAGTTTCCTTTAAAGCTGAGTTAAGATGGCTTAAGCTTTTCCATGGAACCAGGTACTATTTTAGACTTTCATTTGAATTTCTTTATGCTGCAGCAACTTATATATCTATATATGTCGATACTGTTTTCACCGCAGTATAATAATCTGAAGAATAACCTAGCTAATAATATGCATTACAAAACTGGAGGAGGCAGTTTTTGTAGTTACAGAACATCTACTTCCTAGCAGCTTTCTTGAAACTTCCTAGTTTCAAGCTACAATTCTCATGCTTCCACTAGGTTTACACTATCTAGTGCTGCTCTAAAATATTGGCCCCAGGAGAAAGTGGTTAAGAAGGGAGCAAAATAATTGTTCCCTACTATCAGCAATCAATCATATATTTGAAAATACTCAGGGGATCAGAATCATAGTGAAAAGGATGATGAGTCAGGGCAGGAGGCTGCCTATGGGAAGGAAATTAAATGAACACAAAGGAACCTCTCTGTTCCTTATAAAATGCCACCAGAGCAAACTAGACATCTCTGTTGGATCAAGGATCTCTCTCTGCCCTGAGTTCCCTGGTGCAAATGGACTTGAGATGGGCAAGGCTCTCAGGTATAGATAGCTCATGTTTAGAGTAAGCCTGCAAGACTGAGTGGCTACAAAACTGACGAGTGCATTTTAGAAATTGGAATGCAAAATGGAATATGCCCATGCGCATACGTGTCTCTTCCTTGTGTAGAATAGGAAAGTCAGTGCCTTGAGTGGCCATTTATTTTCACTATAATATGTGTGTCAGAGAGGAAGGCAGTAGCCATAGCTGCCTGGTCTCCAGAGCTGGGTCAGAGGATTGATGCTGTGGTGCACACAGGTATGTCTCCAAAAAAAATGGTAAACAACTAAGAGAAAGAGAACACCAATATTAAGACAGGCGAGAGAAGAGGAGAGAAAACAAATAAAGAAGCAATCACAAAAGTATTCCATGACCCTGCGGTTGTTCAGATGAAATATTCCCGTTTACACTCGCTCACTGTGTTTTGCAAGTCAATATCATTTCTGAAGGAGCTGTCCAAATTCTCCGGATAGTCCTTCTCCTTCATCTGGCCGGTACGGTGGGACTGCTTATGCTGGTAAAGGAAGCGGGTCATGATGCCAATGATGCAGAAGGTGATGAATATCACCACTGCTATTACTCCTGTGGGGAAAGGGGAACGAAGCTGTCACAGACTCGGTATCAACAAGGAAACACTTTGGGGGAAACAAAACTAAACAAAACAAGACAGAACAACAAAACAAATGTACAAAGTTCTGCCATACTCCCAGAAATAATGGCCTGTTCATATGCCTTCATTCAGCAATTGCCATAAAATTCCTGCTTTCAGACTCATGAAGGAGAAAGTCATCTTAAATCAGTAAATTTTGGTGAATGGACTAAGAATGTCATCTTATAAATATACAAATGGAATATCTGCTTTAAGGAATGTGTCTAAATCATTTGTAGTTAGCACACTCCATTATCAAATTGCAACTCATTTAAAATTACTTGAGCAATTGAGACAATATTTAAATATTTCACATCCCAGTATGTGCTCTTCTGATGTAAATTTGTTTTATGTTACATATGTATGTTTTGCTAAAAATATTTGCTAATAATGAAATGTACACCAACAATTTCAGGCATTCATACCCCTGACGCAGCTCTGGAGACCAGGCAGCTATGGCTACTGCCTTCCTCTCTGACACTGCCCTGCACTCTGTTGAACACAGGCTCACCAAGAGCTAGGACTACTTGGGAAACTCATAGTCAACTGAAATGACGAACTCATTCCTGTCACATTCCCCCTTACAATGATTACAATGAATTTCTGAATCTATTTTGCAAGTTGTCCTTGTTGATTATAAGGACTCATCCCCTCCCTACCTTTACCAGGAAAGCTCTTGGGACATGAAAAGCAATTTCAGCATAGGAATGATGAAAGTGTGTAAGTGAGATCATACATCTCTACACAAATATAGATTTTTTTTAGCATTAAAAAGTTTGAAAATGTTTTTGATAATCAAAGATCACTTCTTTCCTAAAAAATTATATATTCTAGTGTTTTGTTTTTCTAAGTCATATAAATATTGACAAAAAGTCAGTATATTAGAAACATACTGTGGACACTTTGCATTAAGATTTATATAAGCATGGATGTAGGAGAGTTAAGTATATTGATAGCATGTCTTCCATCAATTTTTCATAGAGTTAGGACCATAATTAAAATCACTTACATTTTTCATATAGTGCTAACTCATTAGGTAACCTGTTCTACTACTTTAGAAGAAGGCAAAGTAAAACCCTCCAAGGTAACAAACCTATTACTGAACTGGGTGGGCAATAAAGACTCCCATGTTTGAGCTGCCGCTTTTCAACGTGATAGAAGGAACTGTTCCTTCAGTGCATGTATTATCAGAGTTGTAGACTCTGCAGGAGAAATCCAAGAATTTTCCTATGGGGCTGGGATAACTTTCCTACTCTTGAAGAGACTCACAGATGCTTGCAAACGAGTGGTGAAAAGCTAGTAGTCAGAAAAGTCTTTCCTCCACTTGTCAAATGAAAAATCACAAGAAGAGAAACTGGCACAAAATGCTTTCTGACATTTCTTGATGCCAAACAAAAATCAAGTACAGCCCTCTTCCTGGGAGCAGAAATTCAGCTCAGATATTTTAAGAATGTCCCTAAGGGAAGGTCAGGTCGTGGTTCTCCTTCCTTAGGATTTTATTGTAATGGCCACCTCTATTCCCATTGCCATTTCCTCAGAATTCTCCCTGTTTTGACCGTTTCCTGTTTGTTCTTTTGTTTGTGGTTTCTGTTTGGTTTTTTTGGTTTGCATTTATTTATTTAGTATTTATTTATTCATTTAGAAACAGGGTCTCACTGGGTAGTCCAGGTTGGCCTTGTACTCATAATTGATCCTCCTGCCTCCACATCCCCACTGCTGTGATTACTATGGAAGCAGCACTTATATCCTTCACTTCCTACCCCTGTTAAATGAATGGACAGGGTTGGCTTTTAAAGGAGAAATGGATCGGATCATCGAGGCTGACAGAAGGCAGGGATGGGGTGCCTACAAGGGCTATGGTTCTCGGACAGAAGTGAAATTTGTCCCTCAGCCATCTCACATTTAAAAAGGTAGTCATTAAACTCAGCCATCTCACATTAAACATGGTACTCATTCATTTGTGCAAAACCCAGATGGAAAAATCAAACTCCTGCGGGCAGCATCCAAGTTGAGGTGGAACAGAAAGGGGTGGGGCCAACCTGAATGAGAAAATGGAAAAGCAAGGGAGGCGGAGCTGAGCTCCCAGCAAAGCCAAGAGCTGCATCTATAACCATTTGGGCTGCTGGATTTGAAAATGCCGTCCTGTGGGCTTCCCCCTGCTCATTAGATCCACCCCAAATCACTTGGTGGTGGAAACCTGACAGCCTCACCCATCTGTGGGCCCCCACGTGGCTTTTTCCCTGTATGTAGTTTTATTGGTCTGGTTTGTTTGTGCTTTAGGAAAAGTGACAACTGGATGAGACAAGCAAGATACAGGCTGCCTGTCTGCAAGTAAATACTCCAGCTGTTGATTCGGTGCTCAGCTGTCTGATGAGTAGGGGACAGGATGAGCCACAGAGCCGCTGGCCCTGAGGGACAGGGTGCCTTTGATCACACAGCGTGCATGACTTTTCATGAAAAGGCTCACAGTCTGGCAGGTAAGGTGTGGTTCTGGGTACCCGATGGCCACAGGAAAGGAAGGCTTCAGATAACATTCTACAAAGTAGAGAATCATTTATATCTTTTCTGCTTTTAACAACAAAGACTGGTTTACCTCCAATGACTGCTGAGTCGCTTCGAACTGCGTTAGTGAGTGGTTCTCGCTCATCTGTCTTCCCAAAGGGATCTAAGAAGAAAAATAGACATGGAGCTTCACTCTTCACTCAGAACACCTGGAGAGAAGATGGAACCCAAGTCCGTGGGCTCTGCCAGGTGCTGTCAATCACTGTGAACTGGCATTTTTGGAACGAACTCAGAGCATTTGGAATACACAGCCTTCTGCCCATACACTTACAATATCATTTTAGTTTTTTTGTCTATTATGGGATAAAGAGTTGAGCCACACAATGGTGATACCTTGCTTATATAACCTCAGGCTTCCCTGAGATCCTCTGCTTTGCCACACAGTTCCTATGCAAGTCAAGGACTCCTTACCTTAAGCACACATGCCTCTTTGCTCAAGACTTTCCTTCAGTTGCAAAAGGATTCTGAGTCCATGAACCGGGAAGGATAAAAGTGATGGAGAATTAGCTCCAGGAACAACCCTCCCCCAGAAGGGAACTGTATTATACATACATTAACCCATGTGTTACAAATGTACTAGGCACATTCCTACACAGATTACAACATGAAAGACGCATTAAATCTAAAAGCACAAAGACATGGGTTAATTGTTGCTCTGCTGTATCAGTATGGTGACATTGGATAAGATCTATTTTTAAATAACAATTTGCAAATGTACTAACAGCAAACAATGAGACTTATACGCACATATATAATACATATAAAATATTCAAGAGCTGGTGGATGTTATTCATTGAAATAATAGCTAATGTCATTATTATTATTTTCACATTTAATCCTCAGGAAATGACAACCTGATTATTTTTCTTTTGTGACAGGTAAAGGAACTAGATTGGAGACATTAGAAACTTGTTCAAAGTTCAGTAGCTTATTGATGGCAGAATCAGAATTTAAACCAAGGCTATCCAACTATTGAATTCTAGCTCTTTCTATCATTCCTCACTACTGCCAGGAAAATGCCAAGATCAGTGAAGAGGCGGCAGCAGAAGTCACTTCTCTATCTTTGGTCATAATTAACAACTCACTACTTCATGACATCATCAGGGCCATGTGGTACTTAAATTTTCTCATCTGTCAAATGAGAAAAATAATAGAGTCAGAAGATTTTGTAAGAAATATACAAGCTACTAACACAATGTAATTGTTCAATACATCTTGCTTCTCACTATAATTGGCCTGATTATGCTACACACATGTGTAAGCACACACATCCTGGACTCACTAGGGGGACAGCAGGCTCATGCAGAAGAACACTGAGTCTCCCACTTTCTGTACCATAGCCCATGCCACAATGCTATGCATGGACACACACAAGAAGGTTGGTATTTATTATGTAATTGAGTGAAGTGTGTAGTAGGTAATCTTGTACTTAGGAGATCTTGTCATAAGGCTCATGAAAATAGGAGAGAGGCTGATGAGTCAAATGCGAAGGACATTAGAGTTAAAGGGGCTGGCATAGGGTAGGTGTTCTATGCTGCTGGCATTGATAGGGTGGCTGTGATGAAAATGACTTGGGTTATAGAACTTGACTATGCTGTCAGCCATCTTTACAAGCTTAATAATATTTATGCATACATTCATGCCTATCATTGACAGCACTTGGAGTGGTGGGAGTGCTGGTGCATGTGAGAGAGAGAGAGAACAGGCAGGCAAAGGGAAGGTGGAGAATGGGAACTTGAAAGAGGAAAGGAAAGGAAGTGACAGAAGAAGAAGGCAAAAGGCAGGGAAAAAAGGAAAGAAGGAAGGAAGGAATGGAGGGAGGGAGGAAAGAAAACTAAAATCTTTTAGTTATTATACCTCTCATATCCTCAAAAGTTTCTTACTTTTGTGTAGCCCTGATCCAGTCCTTCCTAAAATCCCTCCCACTTCCTTGTTGTTTGTTATTAGGTCCCATGGAGTTGGGTCCAACTCATAGCAACCCTACATCCAACAGAATGAAACACTGTGCCATGCCTGACACTATTGGCAGTGCTTCCCTGCTATTCATAGGGCTTTCAATGGCTGATTGTTTCAGAAGTGGATTGCTGGGTCCTTCTCCCTAGCCTGCGGCACCTGGTGTTCCCAAGTAGTCTCTCATCCAAGGACTAATCAGGTTGACCCTGCTCAGCTTCAGAGATCGAGTGGGATCAGATACCAGGGTGCTGTGGCTGCAGATGCCTCTTCCTTATTAATTACTGTTAATTCTTAACAGTTTTCCAGTGTTTAGAACCTTGCTTTTTCTTATTCTAACTTACATTGCTTCCTCCTTATTTAGTCCATGCACTATATTTTAACATTAAAAATCAACTAGCCTTGATTTTAACCCAGATTTCTCCACTTCCAGTGCATTTTGGTGTTAATAGGTTAAAACACATTAATTCAGTTTATTAATGTTAATTCTGTATTGTTTACTAAACTATAAATAAAACACTTCAGATCTAACAAAATTTCAGCTTCAGTAACATGGTATGCAACACACACACACACACACACACACACACACACACAACCATGTTTATATCCATATTTGATGAACACCTTCTGCAAAGTAACCCTCAGGGTGGTGATCCAGTTTATTTCAAGAGTGTGATAAATTGTCTTCCCAACCTGCGAAATTGTCTTTTACAACTATATAGGCTTATTTTAGTTTTAACTCCTCTTCCCCCAAAATGAGTATCTTAGATTAAATACATATCCATGTCTCTGTCCCTCCATATCTAGATATCATTCACCTAATTATCTACCCAGCTTACAGCTGTACCACTGTGGAGTCTGATCTCATCAGATCTCAAAAGCTAAGCAGGGTAGGCCCTGGTTAGTACGTGGATGGGACACCACCTGGTAACACCAGGTGCTCTCAGCTTGGGAAAAGGACCTGTTAACCCATTCTGACAAAACAGACCACCATTGAAAACCCTATGAATAGGAGAGAAGCAGTAACAATACTGTTTCACCTATTGTACATAGGGTTGCTATGAGTTGGACCCAACATGATGGCACCTAACAACAGCAGCCACCTATCTATCTATCTAATTATATTATATTATATCCATATCTGTATCTACATAGATATAAATCTCTAACATTTCATAGGAACTCCCCATTTTGAAATACTCTGGACTTCTGTACCTGTATCTGATGACTTAGTCTTAAAGAATTGTCTGTGAATACTAATTGTGTTAAACTCCACAAGAAAACTATGTTTCCCTTTGTCATAGTCTTCTGCCTTCTGAGTGCTTCCAACCACAGTTTGCATGCTGACTCTATTATTATAATTTTTCTATCTACACTTTAATCTGTAGATATATGTTGTTGTTGTTAGGTGCCATCAAGTCGGTATGCAACTCATAGCGACCCTCTGTACAACAGGGGAAACACTATTGTCAGTGTTTCTCTGCTGTTCATGGGGTTTTCAATGGCAGATTGATTTTTGGGAGGGGGTTGCCAGGTCCTTCTCCCAAGCCTACAGCTTCTGGTGTTCCCAGGCGGTCTCCCATCCAGGTACTTACTAGGCCCGACCCTGCTTAGCTTCCGAGATCTGATGGGATCAGATGCCACAGGGCTACCGCCGCAGGCCATAGATATATGAGGTGTAATAAAAATATATTGATTGTTTAAATTTAAAAATAAAATACCATGGTAAAAGATACATTGCCATTAGACTCCTCAAAATACTCCTTGTTCTGAACACATTTATCCCATCATTCTTGCCATATTCTGAAGCAGTTCTAGAATTCCTCTTTCATGAGTGTCTTTAGATTCATTCTCGGTCATGACAATATTCCATGTCACCCATCGCTCCTGGAGCAGCAATTTCTGTCAAGTAAACATTATGGTATGTCCTCATCCACATTATTCAAAGGATCTGGCACCAGCCAAAATGACCATGAAAGGTACATGTTTTGAATCAATTTGAGACATTGAGGCAGTCATGACTGCACTAATAAAGACACTTACAAAAAAAGGACTTTCAGAACTGCTTCAGAATGTGGCAAGAATGACGGAGTATGTTTGAAGACAGTGAGAATATTTTGAGGGGGATTAATGGAAATGTGCCTGCAGCCATAGCCCTGTGGTGTCCAATTCTATCAGATGTAGGAAGCTAAGCAGGGTTGGACCTGGTAAGTACTTGGGTGAGAGACCACCTGGGAACACCAGATACTGTACGCTTGGGAGAAGGACCTGGCAACCCACTCCCAAAAATCATCGTGCCATTGAAAACCCTATGAATAACAGAGAAGCACTGACAATAGTGTTTTGCCTCTTGTACATAGGGTCACTGTGAGTCAGACATCGACTCGATGGCACCTAACAACAACAAAAATGGCAATGTGTCTATTATTGTAATAGTTTCTTTTAAGTTAAAACATTCACTATATGTTCTAATCACACGTAATATACTGTCTCAATTTTAGCCCAGGAAACTAATTTTAAAAAAAATTATAGTGGATGCATTTGAGGACTTTGCTGACTAGGGAGAGACCACCTCTCCCAGAGCTTACTATTTCCTAGAGATAGCAAACAACTCACCTTCAAGCTTACCTATCACACATAAACCGGTCAACCCAAAGCCCACATCCCCAGCCATCCTGACATCTAACTCATTCCAGCCAAGTCAATAATTTCCCTCCCTGAAAACTTCACAGAACCAGGTGTGGGATAACTGGAGGCCATCCCAATGGCCCAGGTCTCGCCAAAGATACACAAATTATCCAATCCTAATGTTGTGCAAGCTTGCTGACCTTGTCTCACTCACTTGCTCCCATAGAAACTATGACCAACTCTCCAAGCTCCACCTCCCCTCCTTCCTTCTGCCTCCTGACCCACCCGCAGACTTCCCCAGGTGGGTCTAACATAGTGTCATCCCCTTTTCTGGGATCCGTAAAGAAAAAAAACATCTTTCAACATCAGTTGTCTTTGGGTCTGCCACCTCATCATACCTCATTAAACCAATCCCAGATATATTTCATGACATCCAGGGTGATGATGACAAAGAAAAGATGAGAAAGGTGCTATAGACCTGTGATAACGATGCTGTTGGATGTTCTTATTTTTAGGAAAGATTTATTTAATTTGTTTTATATATGTACCCAGAAGTGAAGCAGGATTCTAGTTTTAATTTTCTGAAGAACTTCCACAATTTTTTGTAAAGACTATACCTTATGTGGATTCCAATCTACATTCCCTTTTCTGCACATCTTTGTCAATACTTTTCACTTCTTGCCTTCTATATTTTAGCCATTTTAACAGCTAAGAAGCAGTTTCTTATTGTCTTTTGATTTGCATTTCCCTGATGATTAATCATATTGATCACTTTTTCACATACTATTAGCCATGTATACATATTCGGTGGGAAAAAATGTCTATTTTTCTGTTTTGCCTAATTTTAATCAGGTTGTTTGCATTTTTAGCTATTGAGTTTTAGTTCTTTATATATTTTGCATACTGACCTCTCAACAAATATACAGGTTGCCTTTTGGTTTTGTTGAGCATTTCTTTTCCTGTGAAGAAGCATTTAGAGCTTGATATTGTCTCACTTGTTTTTGTTTGCTCTTTTGCCTACAATTTTGGTGTCATATTATATAGAAAATCATTGCTAAGACTAAGGCTAAGGACCTTTTTCCCTGTATTTTCTTCTTGGGGTTTTTTATCTTAGGCCTTATATTTAAATTTATAATCCCTATTTTAAGTTATTTTTATATTTATAAAGCAAGGATACAATTTCATTCTTGTGTTTATGGATATCTAGTTTTTGCAACATCATTTATTAAAGAGACTGCTCTTTCCCCTTTATGTATTTTTGTAATGCTTGCAAAATATTAACTGACCATGTACGCCTTAGTTTGCTTCGGGGCTGTCTATTCTATTGAATTGGCCTAAATGACTGTTTTTATGCCAGTATTATATAGTTGATCACTATGACTTTTCTCTGTAGTATGAAATCAGGGAGTGTGATGCTTCCAGCTATCTGCACTCCCATATTTATTGCAGTATTATTCACAATAGCTGAGATGTGGAATCAACTGACTGTCAATGAATGAGTGGAAAAAGAAATTATGATTATATATGCATATACATATATGCACATACATACACATATCTATCTATCTATCTATCTATCTATCTATCTATCTATCTATCTATCATCTATCTGTCTATCTATAATATGCCTGCAGCCATAGCACTGTGGCGTCCAATCCTGTGAGATCTTGGAAGCTAAGCAGGGTAGGGCCTGATTAGTACTTGGATGGGAGACTACATGGGAACACCAGGTGCTGTAGCTTTGGGAGAAGGACCAGGCAACCCATCCCTCCCCCCCCCAAAAAAAATCAGCCATTGAAAATCCTATGTATAGCAGAGAAGCACTAACAATACTGTGAATGCTGTATCATCTGTTGTATATACAGTTGCTGAGTCAGACACCAACCTGGTGGCACCTAACAACAACATGTATAATACACACACACACACACACACATACATATATATGTATATATATGTATATACACATATATATATATAGAGAGAGAGACAGAGACAGAGAGACAGAGAGAGAGACAGAGAGAGAGAGACAGAGAGAGAGAGAGAGAGACAGACAGACAGACAGACAGATAGACAGAGAGAGAGAGGGAGGGATTCTGTACAGTAGAATATTACTGAACCTCAAAAAATTGATCATACCATTTGGACAGCATGACTAAAACTGGAGGACATTATTCCAAATGGAATAAGCCCTGCACAGAAAGTAAAAGCAAGTATGATTTCACTTATATGTGGAATCTAAAAAAGCAAAACTCATAAAAGCAGAGAGTACAGTGCTGGCTGGTGGTGTTTAAAGGGTGCAAACTTTCGATACTTTGATGAATACATTTTAGTGATCAAATGTCCTCACCAGACATGCACACACACACACACACACACACACACACACACACACACACACAAAGTGTTACCAGATGAGGTGATGGACATGTCAATTAATTTAATTGTCATATCATAACACAACACATATGTATACCAAATCATCACCTGGTACACCTTGAATATATATAAGTTTTATGCTAATTATTCTTTAATAAAGCTGGAAAATGTTATCAATGTTAAATAATATCGATTATAATATTAGTTCAGCCACCAGCCTACTGCCTTCCTGTTCCTTAGATATTTTGATACTCAGAACACTTAAGCAATCATGACTGTGTACACACACACATGTACATCATTTATATGTTGTTGTTGTTAGGTGATATCAAGTCAGGCCAGACTCATAGTGGTACTATGTATAATAGAATGAAACATTCCTCAACACTGTCCCATACCTGGCCCTCTGTCAGTGCTTCTCTGCTCTTCATAGGGTTTTCAATAGCTGATTGTTTTGAGATTGTTTTAGGAGTAGGCTGCCAGGTCCTTCTCCCATTTTTATGGTGCTGAGGACTGAACCCTGGGACTCAGTGCAGAGCAGCATTTTGCCAATGAGCTGAACTCCAGCCCCAGGTATATGTTGTAATTAGGTGCTGTGGAGTCAGTGTCTATCTCATAGTGACCTAAGTACAACAGATGAAATTCTATTTTCAGTGCTTCTCTGCTATTCATAGGGTTTTCAATGGCTGATTGTTTTGCGGGGAGTGAGTTGCTGGGTCCATCTCCTAAACCTATAGTACCTGGTGTTCCCAGGTGGTCTCCCATCCACGTACTAACCAGGCGCAACCATGCTTAGCTTCTGAGATCTGCCAGGATCGGATGCCACAGTGGTACAGCGGCAGGCCCATGTATATGTAGATAATATATAATGCCTGCAGCTGTGTAATTAGTTCTAATTATTCATCATATGAAAATTCATATTATAATAAACATATAAAGATCACCCATGAAAAGCCAGTCTTATTTGTAATTATGTATAATCATACAAGGCAAGTAATTGAATCTTATTATCAATGATTTAAAATGGAGGCTGCTTAAAGTCCTCAAGAGTAGTGCTAGTAAGGGACATTCCACTGGGGATTCTCTGGAATGTACCTGATGATGAATGTACAGTGGTCACTGCATTCACATCTGCATCCACCATGGAGCCACAGCTGGATTCTGTCAAGGTCCCTCGGACAGTCACAGGTGCAATGGAGGTGTGGCGTAGAGCTGCCTTCAGTGGGGCTATGTGGTTGTACTGCACTGAAGACAAACATCCAACAAAACCCAGAGTATTTGCTTTCGCTACTTCAGGATCCAATCCGAGACTCTCTGCAATATAAAAGACAATCAGCAGTCTTTATTTTTTCAAAAGACACTCTGTGTCCTCTTTGAGTAGCATCTAAAATGTTGTTATTGTTGTTAGGTGACATCCAGTCAGGACCCTCATAGGGTTTTTGATCGCAATTTCAGGATTGTTTTCAGGAGTGGGCTGCCACATCCTTCCACCATTTTCAAGGTGCTGGGGATTGAACCCAGGTCCTCAGAGAGTGCAAAGCAGCACTCTACCAACTGAGTTCCCCCCCATCCCATTGTCTAAAATGGCAGAAATTAAGGAAATTCTCCCCATCTCTCTCTTTTCCTCCTCTCCCCAACTCTACCCTTTCTACAAGCATCAACATATCAATAATATTTCATAGAAAACATTAAGGGCCATCTCTGCTCTGTGATAAAAATGCTTTAAACTTTGAAATTTTCATTAATGTGCTTTATGAATTATACAAAGGACAACAAATCTGTTTCCTATCCCTGCTGTATGGTAGGATTTGTGCCATTGATCTCCATCACTATTTATGTATGGATGAGGGTGATTAGTACAAGCATACTACAATGATCTTTACATATCGCATTCAAAAATGCAGCAAAGGAAAAATGATAAGAGGTAGACAATGAGGTCAGAAGTCAAAAGTGGTCCTCCCAGAAGCCTGCTGTGTCCATTGTTTTAAGACAGGTGTCTAGATTGACTTCCTCAAAATATCTGTCTGCTTGCTTCTGTCCATGGTGCTGCTCAGAATGGCTTTTCCCTATGACAACATTCAAATTCCCAAAATAGTTTTGCGTCTTTAGAAAAGATAAAGATGCAACCATTTGGAATTCACAGAAAGATCAAATGTCTTGTTTTCTCCAAGATTTATAGCAGTTAGTATTACTCAGTGTCTCATTTCTTTCTCTTAAAAAGAGCCATTTGAACAAATTGCAATGATGCAATTACATAGAACTGCAATGCATAATGAATGATTTTTTCTTAAGATATATTACTTTTAACCTAACTAGAGGGCTCACATGGTTGTTTTATTATGATAATCTTTTTGTTTTGTGGAGTAAAGTCAGAGACTTTCCTGTGCACATCATATTTTTATTTGATTCCTAGATGATCAAAGAGTATCTTCATTGATCTCTAAGCCTGTATTACTTTGGAAGCATTAAGGAAAAGATGTGAGGAGAATATGGTAGAAAATTGGAAATTAGCAGCCCTCAGTAACCCCTTTTCTAATTTTTCTCTCATATTATTTTCCTCTTCAAGACCCACACAAGCTTCACCAATTTATCATCTCTTTTCTTACATTGTTGTTGTTGTTAGGTGCCATAGAGTTGGGGCTGACCCATAGTGACCTTTATAGGGTTGTCAATGGCTGATTGTTTTGGATTGATTTGGGAATGGATTATCACATCCTTCTCCCATTTTTACAGTGCTTGGAATCGAACAAGAGATCTCAGAGATGGCAGAGTGATGCTCTACCAACTGGGCTAAATTCCAGCCCCTTCTTACACTACGAGACAGTAATGAAGTGTGTTAAATTTATATGCCCATTGTAACAAGTTACTATAAACTTAAGTGAATTATATTAAACTGCTTAAAATACAAATTTACTTTCTTTCATTTCAGTATGTTAGAAATCTGACACAGTATTCACTGGGCTTAAATTAAGGTGTTATCAAGGTTACATTTGTTCTGGAGGTTCTGGGGATAACACATTTCTGTCCTGTTTCTAACTCTCAGAAACCACTGGCTTCCCAAGGCTTAGTCTCCTTTGCCTATCTATCTTCAAGAAAAACAACACTGAATTTCTCTGCTGTATTTCACAGTCACATTCACCAAGAAATTTCTTCTTTTGCCTTGTTCTTTTGCTTTTAGAATACTTGTAATTACTTTGGAGGCTTCATGATAATCTTAGATAATTTTAGTATTTCAAATACAGATGGTTAGAAGTATTAATTCCATTTTCAACCTTCCTTCCCCTTTTACCCATAGCCTCATATAATTGCAGAATCTGGGGACTTGGAGGTGGACATCTTTATGGTCTATTATTCTGACTATGACTTCATGTATGAGATTCTGTGAGGATTTTCAAGGTGATGATGATGAAAATGCAATAGAGATGGGGCATCACTCTTTTTCAAGTATAAAACAACACTCTCCTCAAAGGAAGATATGTGCTAAACAAAGCCTTCTCTCTCAGGAAGCATATTTATTTCAGATATACAATGCTAATGGATACCTGAAATTCCTTCTCCAAAAGAATTGAAGAGAATAAGAACTGAAGAGAACAAGATAATGATTTATCAGATTTGTACATAAAAAGGCAAAAAATTAGGATGATTTCAAATGAGTTTTTCTTCTTATAAAAGTGTAAACTAGTGTGTCATAAAGAATGATTACTTGCTTACAAAGCTGGGCACAGTAGTGCATGTCTTTAATCCTAGCAACTTGGGAGGCTGAGGCAAGAGGATTCCAAATTTGAGGTCAGAGGCAGCCTGTGTAATCTAGAGAGAACTTGACTCATACATCCCAGAGATAGAGCACTTGCAAAAGTAGGTACCAGGTCCTGGGTTCAATAGCCAAGCACTGAAAAGAAAACAAACAAACAAAACAAAAAACTTGCTAACAGAAAAACTAAACTAAAAAAAGGAATAATATATATATATATATATATATATATATATATATATATATGTATATGTATATAGCCATGAAACAATAGTATAATAATTGGTTATAAGATATTCTTTCCATTCACCTCAAAAGTTCTAGGACTTTGTTATTTTTATACAAAATTTATAGATGAGGCTAATGTGACTCAGAGAAGATAGAAAAAGTAAAAGATGTACTGGATATTTTGTGACAGAGTTGAGGTTTAAACTTTTCTGTTGTTGTTGTTGTTGTTGTTGTTGTTGTTGTTGTTGTTGTTATGTGGTGTTGGGGACCAAACCCAGGGCCTTGTACATGCTAGGCAAGTACTCTACCACTGAGCAGCTTATCCAGCTCTAAACCTATCTTTGTCAATTTAAATGCCTTGCCTGTTTCTAAGCAATATTGACTTTTGAAAAGTTAAAAAAAAATCTATGTAGAGTAAAATAATCTACATAAATTATGCAAAAGAAATAGATTACAAAACTAAGTGAGACATAAGTTATATTGGTTGAATGTCTTACAAAATTCACTGAGCTTTGTATTTTATTAAATATATATTTCCCATTCCACTTAATTCAGTTTTTTAGATTATAATTGCACGAGGCACGAGAACTGTTTTATGTGCTGAGCTAGAGAATGATTATCAAAGACAAACTCAACAGTGAATACAGCTTCTCAGAAGCTTACAGAACGAGAATGTAAATCCCCTACCACTGAACAATAGCAGTGTTCTCTTCTTTACTCTTCCCAAGCCTTTCTGCTAATATATAAAAGTCTCATCAAAACAATGAGAATTACAAGGTTTTCTTCATAATGTATGCTACCACTTTGAGAAACCACAGGTGTCTTACAATGAAAAATCTGAAGCATTTCCAAATGTCTTATTTGAAATACTTAGTTTATCCCTCTCAACACAGTTTAAATGACAGCAAAAAATATTTTCTGATTCTCTTTAGATTCTACCTTTTGCCCTCAAACACTGATATAGAAGCATCATGGGATGGTGACAAGGTACAGGTTGGAATTTCAACAGACCTGACATGATGACTCTTGCTCCTGAGCATATGAATTTTGCTACCCTATTTCTAAGTTTCAGATTTATCCACTGTAAAATAGTGATCATTGTACTTGCTATGAGAGCTTCAGTGGAAACCAATATAATAATATAGTATAATTCTTAGCTCAATTTTCATAAGTGCCATAAAGGCATCTTGGTGACTTTTATTTTGCTTATGTTTTGTATATATTTATGTTATCCATAATGATCTATTCATGTATTGTGGGACAGCCAATTCAAGATATTTACCATGCTCATTAGCTTATGTACTTATTAATTTTTTGTGGGCAACATTTAAAATATGCTCTTAGCCCTTTCCATATACAACACATTCTTTTCTGTTTGTTTTCTTTGAGACAGGGTCTCAAGATGTATCTGAGGGTGACTTCTTACACATGATTCTTCTGCCTCAGTCTCCTGAGTGCTGAGATTACAGGTGTGTACCACCATGCCTCAAGACACATTCTTATAAACTGTCCTCACCATGACATTTTCTTCTTAACTGTAGCCTTACAACGTAATCTTCTCAACTCTCTTCATCATAAAGTACAGTGGCTCTTTTAATCTTATTCCTCTTGTCTTAACTGAAATTTTGCGTTCTGACCAACATATTCCCATAACAAATGCATCTTATAATTAGTAGTGGTTTTAAAAGTATTCATATATTTTACTCCTCCTACTGTTCATCAGTTCCTAACTCCTTTGTCTGAATTCAATGCTACTCACCATGCCCAAGTAAAACTGTATTTAGAATGAAGATGTAAATGGTGATATGCTTGCTGTGAAATCTTCACACTGATTTTCCACTGCATACTGACTCAGGATTAAATAAATGTAGCATTCAAACTTTGAATGACTCAGTTGATTAATTTATTATAGACTAACTTCTTCAAGCATTTTAAAACCTGGCTTTCCATATTAATTTGCTAACAATCATTTCTTCAAAGCAAATCTGTGCTCCTCTACTAAGCCCAGAGGATTTGCAAGCCAAGGAAAGTAGCATAGAACCAATTTTAGCCCCACAATGCACAGCACTTCACACAGCTGCAATTGTTTGACACAAAGAAAGGGAAAAAAGAAAATCCAGGGTAATTTTATGCAGGCATGTTTTCATGTGTTTTTTTTAATAGTGCAAAAGAACAAGAAGGGATCAGCAATTTGCTAAAAACAGAATGGGTCTAGGATATAACATGACATTTGCTGTATGTCAAAAGTCATTTATGACACTTGAATCCTGAAGTGTCACAAAACAAACCATGCAGACACATGTGACCTGGGGTTATAAGAGAAAAATGCTGCACCAAAATAAAATATAAATTAGGGAACTGGTGTTAATGGAAGTTACGAGCAGCATATACAAGTACAGAGGTTGTCTCCCCAGAGTTCATTGTGGCTTTCAGAGAAGACACAAAGAATCTGAAACTTAACTACCAGAAGTGTCCAAAGTTTCAGAAACATATCTGTCGGGTAAATCTTTATTCTTAAAACAGGAACACCAAATATCATTAAACACATGTGAACACAGACGCACGTGGACGCACATACACAAACTTGTCCTTTGCTTCATGCTCCTATGCTTTTCACAGCGTGTTCATTTGCACAGTATTTTATGTAAATATGATATCCTTATGAGATGTGAGAGTAAGATGATTATAGCCAATATTTGGTTACCTAAAAATAGGAAACATAAGATCAAGGAATTGTCTAAGTCAAATTAACCAACCCATAGCCAACTCAAGCATGGAACCTAGGTCTACCAGCCTCCAGTCTCCCCATTTTTCTTTCTGTTGTGCCATGCTTAACATCTTTCTGTAAGTATTGATCATTGGTAAGCTAAAAGGAAACATTACCTCCTTAGCCTGACTTATATTCATTCAATAGCTAACGGAGATATTCAATCCCACCTGCGTCCACAGAATCTAAACTGCTGCCTCGTCCCCAAACACATGCACAGTTCTTGGTGCCTGAAAGGCCTTTCTGTCTCTTCACTACTTGCATCCTTTTGCTCCTCTTCTGAAAAACATACCTCTATTTGTTGACCACTTATGGTAAACATGACCTTGTATCTAAAGGTCGGCTTACAATGACTAACAGATATTGCTCCACCTCTGTGAGTTTTCAGTCATCTTGGAGGATTAGTCTGACAAACCAGCAATGATTTCAGGTGATAAATCTTAAAGTAGAGGAAGATATTTGGCAGTGGGAGGACAGAGGGAGCTCTAGCAACATCTAGGGCCAGCGATGACATTGAGAATGCAAAATATCTATGAAAATGTTGTTGTCCTTAGGTCTGACTCATAGGGACCCTAAATACAGGCTTTTCAATGGCTGATTGTTTTGGGATTGCCTCAGGAGTGGATTGGTATGTCCTCCCATTTTTGTGGTGCTGGGAATCAAACTCAGGACCTCAGAGACTGCAGAGCAGAGCTCTACCAACTGAGCTAAATCCCAGCCCCATGAAAATGTAGTAAATGCATGTTTCAAGATCTCTACTCAATCACTGCTTTCAACCATACTATTCTGGAGTCTGATTCCATCTGATGTCAGAAGCTAAAGAGAGTCAGGTCTGGTTAGTCCTTGGATGGGAGACCACCTGGGAATATCCAGTGCTGTAGGCTTGGGAGAAGGACCCAGCATCCTACTCCCTAAATAATCAACCATCGAAAACCCTATGAATAGCAGAGAAGCACTAACAATAGGGCCTACTGGGCATGGCACAGTGTCAAGGAGTATTTTGTTCTCTTGTATACAGGGTCAGTTTGAGTTAGACTGACTTGACACCACCTAACAAAGACAACAACAGCAACAACAACTCGATCAGTAACTCTGGCACAAAGGTGCACACAAACTTTCCTATTTAAAAACCTATTCTAAGGCAATTATGATAAGATAGTCCATGACACTTTGAGAAACACTAGCTTAGGAAAGAGTGCTTGGAATTAATGTATTTAAATAAATGCTTAAATGGTAAATAGAATGTGGTGAAAATGTTCCAGGCATGAAGCCCTTTACTAAAAGGGCAGATCTTCCCTTCTCCCTATCTCTAATTCTCTACACTGAACCCATTTGATTTTCCTATGCAACATTTTTCTATAAACTTTGTAATTGCATGTGTATGTGTGCAGGCACATGTGTGTGATTATTGGTAAGCTAAACTGGTTCATTTTTATGCACCACTCATAAACTATAAACTTCCTGAAGAAAGTGTGCCAATTTGGCTTCCAAATAATTACTTCTTAACCAATCCATAACCTTGGATATAGAAATCCGTAAATAAACATTGTTAGATGTTTGAATGAATCTGCATTGCATAGGGTCTGGCACATTGTAGGTTTTACATGACTCTTCTTTAAAAATGCATATGTGCAGGTAGATGGATGTTTAGATAAATAAATGGTAGATAAATATGATTTAAAAAGCAAAAAAGAGTATTAGTTTATTTTTGTTTGTTTATTCATTATTTGAGACAAGATCTTGACATGTAGCTAAAGCTCTCCTGGAACTTGCTTTGTAGCCTAGGCAGGCTTTAAACTCATGATCTTGCTGTCTCAAACTCCCAAGTGCAGAGATTATAGGTGTGCACCACCATGCACACACTAACAAGCCAGTTTAGTAAATAAAAGTTCAAACATTGAGAATTCATTATTTCAAATTAACAACTCACTGGCTGAACTAATTTGTCACTTGTTAATTGGTTGCTTGGTAACATGCATTATATAAAGGCCCCTCTGTGGATATGGGACAGTGGCTGCTGAATTAGTGAAACCATGACAATGTATCTAATTTTAAACAATGTAGGCATCATATTCCCAAGGCCTGTCTTGCTTGTTTCCCATATAAAAATCACTTTTCTGCCTTTAATACTGGGATTTGCAAATGGATGTAGAACTTTGTTCCTTTGGGTTTGAAAGAAACAAAAAGAATTACTCTTAGGGTGTTCATTATTTATTTGATGTGGGGTCATAACCCAATGACTCTCATGTACTAGTCTATTCCTCTGCTCTTTGTTCTGTTAAAGCAAATGAGGAAAATGAAGGCACTTTATGTCCCAATGGAGACTCTTTCAGTTGGGCTGAAAGTAGTCTACAGAAATAGTCTGTTCTGATGTGGAATTACATATTGGGAGTAAAAAAAAACACCAAAAAAGCAATTTATACTAGGCTGATCAGTGATTTAATGATATTAGTTTTTTATTTTTATTTAAGAGATGGTACAATGTACATCATTGTATTTGTTGTTGTCGTTCTTGTTAGGTACTATCGAGTGGAGTATGACTCGCAGCTACGCTATGTACAGCAGATCGAAACACTTGCTGATTCTGTGCCAGGCAAATGATCTTATTTATGTTTAAGCCCATTGTTGCAGACACTGTGTCAATCCATCTGGTGGAGGGTTTTCCTCTTTTGTGTTGACCTGCCACTCTCCTAAACATGATGTCCTTCTCCAGGGATTGTTCTCACCTGACTACATGTTCGAAATATGTAAGACGCAGTCTGGCCATTCTTGCTTCCAAGGAGCACTCTGGTTGCACTTCTTCTAGGACAGATTTTGGCAGTCCATGGTATATCCAGTAGACGTCTCCAGCACCACAATTCAAAAGCATCAATTCTTTTTCTGTCTCTCTTGTTCAATGTCCAGCTTTCACAACCATATGATGCCACTGAAAATACCATGGCATGAGGCAGTCGCACCTTCGTCTTCAATGTGACATCTTTGCCTTTCAATACTCTAAAGAGATCTTTTGCCACAGCTTTTCCTAGAGCAATGCATCTTTTGATTTCTTGACTGCTGCTTCCATGGATGTTGATTCTAGAGCCAAGCCCAGCAAAATATTGGACAACCTCAATCTTTTTTCCATTTATTGTGAAGTTGCGTGCTGACCCAGTCGTAAGGATTTTTGTTTTGTTGGTATTTAGTCATAACCCATATTGAAGGCTATGATCTTTGATCTTCATCAGTAAAGGCTTTAAATCCTCTTCGCTTTCAGCAAGCAGAGTTGTGTCATCTGCATAAGGCAGGTTGTTAATGAGTCTTCCTCCAATATTGATGCCATGTTATTTCCTCATAAAGTCCAGCTTCTCGGATTATTTGCTCAGTGTATAAATTGAAGAGATAGGGTGAAAGTATACAGCCCTGACGCACACCTTTCTCAACTTTAAACCACTCAGTGTTTCCTTGTTCTATTCGAACAACTGCCTCCAGGTTCATGTACAGATTTCTCATGAGCACAATTGGTGTTCTGGTATTCTCATTTTCCAAAGTGTTATCCATAATTTGTTATGATCCACACAATCAAATTCTTTTGCATAGTCAATAAAACATAGATAGACATCTTTCTGATATTCTTTGCTTTCAGCTAATATCTACCTGACATCAGCAATGATGTCCCTGGTTCCCCGCCCTCTTCTGAATCCCGCTTGATTTTCCGGTAATTCCCTGTCTATATACTGCTGCAGTTACTTCTTAATGGTCTTTAGTAGAATTTTGCTGGTGTGTGATATTAATGATATTGTCCAATAGTTTGCACATTCAGTTGGATCCCATTTTTTGGGAATAGGCACAAATATGGATCTCTTCCAGTCAGTTGGCCAAGTAGCTGTTTTCCAAATCCATTGGCATACATATGTTAACACCTCCAGTGCTGCACCTGTTTGTTGAAACATCTCTGTTGGTATCCCATCAATTCCTGGAGCCTTGTGTTTCACCAGTTCTTTCAAGGCAGCTTCCACTTCGTCCTTCAACACCATTGGTTCCTCTTCATATGCAACCTCTTGGAATGGTTGTTCATCTACCAATTCTTTCTTGTATAGTGACTCTGTGTATTCTTCCCATCTTCTTTTGATGTTTCCTGCATCATTTAATATTTTCCCTGTAGACTCTTTCACTACTGCCATTCGAGGCTTGAATTTTTTCTGCACTTCCTTAAGGTTGAGAAACACAGAGCATGTTCTTCCCTTTTGGTTTTCTGCCTCCAGCTCCTTGCACATGTCATTATAATATTTGTTTTTGTCTTCTCGAGCTGCCTTCTGAAATCTTCTGTTCAGTTCCTTAACTTCCTCATGTCTTCCTTTTGCTTTAGCTGCTTGAAGTTCGAGGGCAAGGTCCAGTGTCTCTTTTGACATGTAATTTGGTCTTTTCTTTTTTTCTTGTCTTTTTAAGAACTTTTTGCCTCCTTCTTGAATGATATCTTTTATGTCATGCCACAACTCTTCTGGTCTCCTGTCATTTGTGTCTAATGCATTAAACCTATTTTTGAGGTGGTCTCTGAACTCAGGTGGAATATACTCAAGGTCATACCATGGCTCTCGTATACTTGTTCTAATTTTCTTCAGCTTCAGTTTGAATTGCATATGAGAAGTTGATGGTCTGATCCACAGTCAGCGCCTGGTCTTGTTTTGACATTTTGTACAGAACTTTTCCGTCATCTCTTTCCACATAGATAGTCAGTTTGCTTCCTGTATGTTCTGTCTGGTGAAGTCCATGTGTATAGTCTCTGTTTATGATGTTGAAAAAATGTATTTGCAATGAAATGGTCATTGGTCTGACAAAATTCTATCATGTGATCTCCAGCTTCATTTCTGTCACCAAGACCATATTTTCCAACTACTGGGCCTTCTTCTTTGTTTCCAACCTTTGCATTCCTGTCACCAGTGATTATCAGTATGTCTTGATTGCATGTTTGATCTATTTCAGATTGCAGAAGCTGATAGAAGTCTTCCCTTTCTTCATTTGTGGCCTTAGTGGTGGGTGCATAAATTTG
>VMDO01010519.1:40492-71409 GCA_007922755.1 Pedetes capensis | reverse complement strand
TCTTGGACAACCTCAATCTTTTCTCCATTTAATGTGAAGTTGCATGCTGACCCAGTCGTAAGGATTTTTGTTTTGTTGATGTTTAGTCATAACCCATATTGAAGGCTATGATCTTTGATCTTCATCAGTAAATGTTTTAAATCCTCTTCATTTTCAGCAAGCAAAGTGGTGTCATCTGCATAACGCAGGTTGTTAATGAATCTTCCTCCAATCTTGATGCCACGTTCTTCCTCCTAAAGTCCAGCTTCTCGGATTATTTGCTCAGCGTATAAATTGAAGAGATAGGGTGAAAGTATACAGCCCTGACGCACACCTTTCCCAACTTTAAACCACTCAGTGTTTCCTTGTTCTATTTGAACAACTGCCTCCTGGTTCATGTACAGATTTTTCATGAGCACAATTAGGTGTTCTGGTATTCCCATTTTCTGAAGTGTTATCCATAATTTGTTATGATCCACACAATCAAATGCTTTTGCGTAGTCAATAAAACATAGATAGACATCTTCCTCATATTCTCTGCTTTCAGCTAATATCCACCTGACATCAGCAATGATGTCCCTAGTTCCCCGCCCTCTTCTGAATCCCGCTTGATTTTCCGGTAATTCCCTGTCTATATACTGCTGCAGTTGCTTCTGAATGATCTTTAGTAGAATTTTGCTGGTGTGTGATATTAATGATATTGTCCGATAGTTTGCACATTTAGTTGGATCCCCTTTTTTGGGAATAGACACAAATATGGATCTCTTCCAGTCAGTTGGCCAAGTAGCTGTTTTCCAAATCTGTTGGCATAAACATGTTAACACCTCCAGTGCTGCATCTGTTTGTTGAAACATCTCTATTGGTATCCCATCAATTCCTGGAGCCTTGTGTTTTGCCAGTTCTTTCAAGGCAGCTTCCACTTCATCCTTCAACACCATTGGTTCCTCTTCATAGGCAACCTCTTGGAATGGTTGGTCATCTACCAATTCTATCTTGTATAATGACTCTGTGTATTCTTCCCATCTTCTTTTGATGTTTCCTGCATCATTTAATATTTTCCCTGTAGAATCTTTCACTACTGCCACTCGAGGCTTGAATTTTTTCTTCACTTCCTTAAGCTTGAGAAACACGGAGCGTGTTCTTCCCTGATTATATTTTTGAAGTAGTCATCCCAAAGTTTATTTTTCACTGTCATTAGTCAAGGAGTTTCTATGTTTCATTTAATTATAGAAGGTAACACTATAAGAATAAGCTGCAGGTGTACACAGAAGACCTGGACAGGGAAGCAAGAGGGAGCGGACAGGAGAGAATGGCATGAGAAGAGGCTCAACCAAAGTCTAGTGTTCTTTGGGACTGGCTGGAAGCTAGAGGCAAAGGGGTGTGAAGCTGGGATCTGGAACACTAGGAGTGGAGACAACTCTGGCTTCAGGAATTGAACAATAGAAATGACAGTGACTTTCTAAATTGAACTGTTGTGTTGGCAGGTCCAGATAAAGTGAATAGGTGAGCTTGAGATTAGGGATATGAAGTTGGTAGTCATCAATCAAAAGGTGGTACTCAGCACCATGAGATTTATGTACAAGGCAGATGGAATAAAAATTAAAAGAAAAGGGATAAGATAATGCCTATGCTTTCTAGGACCTTATCTAGATAGTGCAGAAATGCCAAGCAAGAAAAAGCAGAATCATGTAAGGATCCAAATAAGGAACAAATTAAGAAAGAAGAGCAAATATTTTAGGGTCATAAAAACCAGAGAAGAGCCAGGCACGGTGATGCACGCCTGTAATCCCAGCGGCTTGGGAGGCGGAGGCAGGAGGATCGCAAGTTCCAGAGGCAGTCTGTGTAACTTAGTGAGACCCTGTCTCAAAAAGAAAAAAAATGGTCTGGGGGGTGCAGCTCAGTGGTCCAGCACTTGCAGAGCATGCAAGCGCGAGGCCCTGGGTTCAACCCCCAGTACCATAAAAAAAAAAAAAAAAAATGGAAACAAAACAAAAAAAAAAACAGAGAAGATAAACTCAGTATCTAATAATAATAATAGGATAAGGCCAGAGGCAAAGTCACCGTGTTTGGCCAGGAGGGTATCCCTGGTAGCCTACTGTTGGGAGTTTTTGTCCAATTCCAAGGTCATGGGTTGCTATGGTTTGAATGTGTCCTCTCTAAAACACAGATGTTGCCAGTGTGATGGTATTAATAAGAAAGCCCTTTCAGGGTTGATGAGGCCATGGGCGCTCCTTCCTTGTGAACGAGGTTCAGGCCCTTCTAAAAGAGGCCTCGTGTGGCCACCAGCTTTCTCTTCCACTCTTCTGCCACAGGAGGACACAGCATCCTCCCTGCTGAGAACACAGACTCCCACCACCAACCCAGCTGGCACCTTGACTTGGACATCCAGCCTCCAGAACCGTGAGAAATAAACTTCTGTTCTTTATAAATGACTGAGTTTCAAGTATTGTATTCCAGCAGCACAAAAGGGACTGAAACAGATGGCAAATGATCAGATATTGGGGGTGGTGTGATGAGGAAAGGAAGAGCACAGTGAAAGCAGAGAGGAAACAGTCCTTGGAGAGGAGGAGCGGGGCAGCTGAAGGGGTCTGCAGGTCACGCTGAGGTCAGAGGGAAAAGCCAGCCGAGAGGGAGGGGTGGTGGTATCATCCTCTCCTCTCTGCTCTGCACATCTGGCCCCAGCACTGCTTCAGCACCCCATCCTGCCACGCATCCTGCAGCCCCTCTTCACCCACATGCAATGGACAATGTTTCAATTCCTGCCTCCTACCTCGGACCTGCTGCTCCCAGCCACAGCACTACCTTCATCTCTTTTGCCAACCCATGTTCCTTCCCTCCTTCACTATTTCACTTCTTTGGGAAATTTTCCTAGATAACTCCTCCTTGTTGTACTGATGTGTGTCTCTCTGTGATGCTCTCCTATCTAGTATGGGGCATATAGTGGTTTTTTTTGTTTGTTTTTTGTTTTTCTTTTCAATAAATACTGTTCTCTCATTTCTCAGATAATCAGGCTTAAGATACAAGTTCATTTTTTCAGGATCATTTTCTATTACAAGTAACTCTCAGAAGGTCAACTGGTGTTTCTCTATATACTCAACATTTGTCCAAAATGTAAAACCAACTCATTAGTGGAAGAATTCTTAAATAATACCAGGGTATTCGGGCTTTGGGGGGAATCCTCAATCCTGTCTCCTTCTTTAAACAAGGTTTCTTATTCCATTCTGATCCTCAGAGCCCAGTACAATTCTCTGGAACTTAGGAGGCAATTCTTAAGAAAGACAAGAGGGATGAAAGGAAGGAGATAGAGATGAAAGGAGGGAAAGGGAAAGATGAGGGAGAAATTCCAAGCAATAGATATCTTTCAGTGAGCCACAGTAGCTCCACAAAAGCAGATCAGCATATGGACATGAGTAGTCATGAGGGTATTATCTGCAATAGCAAAACATTAGAATCAATCTACATATCCATCAGTGGAGACTGGTCAAATAAATTATGGTCTCTCTGTGCTGTAGAGTATGAGGTAGTTTAATAAACTGAAAGCTCCCTGTGAACTAGAATGGAAAGTGCTTTAAGATACAGAATAGCACTTATAGAATGCCATCACTTGTATAAAAGCAGAGGAACAAGATTATTTACTTGTGTTTGTATATGCAAAAAGAAATTCTGGAAGAAGCCAGGCAGTGTGGTATATACCTGTAATCCCAGCACTCAGGAGGCTGAAGCAAGAAGATTTCAAGTTTGAGGCCAGCATGGGCCACATAGTGAGATCTTGTCTCAAAAAGAAAATCTTGGAAGAAACAAACAAGGTAGGAAAGAAGAACAAGACAAAGGGGGATTGGGAAAAATACTTTTGTTGAGTACTCTTGGGGGAAAGAACAGAACCACTTAAATGTATTATTTTTTCCAAAAAAAATTTTTAGTAAGAGTTGGTCATATTTTTAATTTGTTTCCTCTTCTTGAGGAGAGAAAAGTACTTACCTATTCCTATTCTCAGCATAGATGGGCCCCCAAGAAAGATGCCCAGCATGGTAGCTTACCGATTGAGCTTCCTCTTCTGCTGGGATTTAATCACTGTGCTCTCTTCATCTCTCTTCTTCAGCACCTGGAAGTTGTACTCTAGCTTCTCTTGGTTTAGCTGGTAAGTTGCTTTCATTTGCTGAAGCTGTTGCTCAAGAATCTAAAGTTTAAAAAACAAAACAAAACTAATTGGCTTTGGTATCATTAGTTGTGCTTGAGGACCTCGATCGTTTAAGTCATGCCAGAAGAGACTTAGGGTTTCTGTTGTTGCTGTTGTTGTTTGTTTGCTCCCTTTTTTGCACTGCTGGGGATGAGGAACCAGAGCCTTGCACCCTTGCACATGCCAAGTAAGCACTCCACCACGGAGCTACATCTTCATCCCCAGGGGAACCCAGGCGAATCTTTAGGGTGAAAAAGTCATAGTTCTGCCCTGTCTAGGACAGAGACAGATAAGCAAGTGCCTCAACCTGGGTTCTTAGAACTTCTATCAGAGGCAAATTAAAGGGCAATAAGATAAAATACAAATCAATCATCTGCAAGCTAAAACACCTAGTACCCAAAGACTGAGAAAGAGCATTGTAAGAGCCTTCAAGTCGAACTAATCTATGTACTCTGCACCAGCCCCTATAAAGATAAAATAATTCTCTACTAAATCTTGTTGTTGTTAGATGCGCTCGAGTCGGTATCTGACTCATAGAGACCCTCATAGGGTATTCAATGGCTGAAAGTTTCGGGATTGCCTTGGGAGTGGATTGCCAGATCCTTCTCCCATTTTTGCATTAAAAACCCTATGAACAGCAGAGAAGCACTGACAATAGTGTTTCCCCTGTCGTATGTAGGGTCACTATAATCTGCCATTGAAAACCCTATGAGGGTTGCTATGAGTCAGACATGACTCGACAGCACCTAACAACAAAACAATTAACAACTACTAAAAACATTTAAAAAATATTGCCAGTAAAACTTGGAATTTCCCTGTTTTGATCCTCCAGAATATGAGTTTAGTGTTAAACAGACTGTGTTCATTTAAAAGAGGACAGACATCTTCCTCCCTGGATTTCCATTACTTGTATTCATTCATTTGGCAAATATTTATTGAGTGCCTAATATGTCAAACATTTTTCTAGGTGCTTCTGGGAAAACACTGGTGAAAAAGTCATAGTTCTGCCCTGTCTAGGACAGAGACAGATAAGCAAGCACCAGTGATAAGAAATAAGATAGAGGTAAGCACATGTGTTATAGGCCATGAGGGAAGTCCTTGCTTGGCCTGGCGGGTCCAGGGAAGGCATCGCTGAGGAGATGGCATTAACACATCTGTCTAAGACCTGAAGAATGAGTAGGAGTTACTTTGGTGAAACTAAGGAGAGCGAGCTCTGGAGAGACGAAATGGCTTTGGAGAGAGGTAATGGTAGGAAGACACACAGAAGTGAGAGAGACAGAGAAAGAGAGACAGAGACAGAGACAGAGAGAGAGAGAGAGAGAGGGAGAGAGAGAGAGAGAGAGGTGTCTTGAGGAAACTGCGAACAGTTTAGGATGTGAATGGTGAAGCAAGGGCAGATGAGGATGCCCCAGCAGGACCTTACCAAGGTGAGAATTTACAGCATTATTCAGAAGTCAGTGGAGGGTCACGAAAGACAAAAGACATTAAGGAGGGGAATTATCGGTCCAGGCCCCAGAGAAAGGTCACTCTGACATGGAGGATAGATTAAAGGCCTGGTGTGAAGGCGCACACCTCTGATTCTAGCAAGAAGACTGTGAATTCCAGGCCAGCCTGGGCAACATAGTAAGACACTGTCTCAAAAAACTAATTAATTTTAAAAAAGCAATTAGAAGCAAGGCTAGAAGCAAGGGAAATACGGACCAGCTGACATACTCCCACCATTCCTGAGTGGAAGGGAGGAATAGAGAGGGCAATTGAGTGTAATCAGCTCTTGATAAAATCACATGTGGAGCCCCCTCAGGCCTCCCTCCAGTCTCCCTCCACTAGGCTACTGACTTGTCAAAGATGCAACAGAGAAAGTGATTCCAGGCAGTGTTACAAACCTCCTCGGGTCAACCCCAAAGAGGGTCACTGGCTAGGAGGTAAGGCAGAGGGGAATAAAGGTATGGTGACACATTATCAGGTTACAGGAGGTGCATCGGTCCCACATTCCATGTAGTATCTGGCCATCTTCACATTGTAACCGGGGGAATTAATCAAGCAAATTCTACTTAACTAGCGCAGAGATTTTCAAGTCTGTTATGAGACGAGTAGTTGAACATCTTCGGAATAGAAACCTCTAAGCTCTGTTCCTTAACAGATGGTAAAGGAAGAGCCATATTGGTCCCCTGAGATGATAACTACTTGCACCTCTCAATTTCTCTGCTTGCTTAGTCCTTTTCAGATTTCTTTTTCTGGCTATATGCTTTTCTTTGTAAAATATTTTCCTGATTGCAAAAGCAAAATTTTCTCATTGTGGAAAACGTGGAAAGATCAGCAAACGAAAAAGAAGAAAAAGCCATAGGAAAAAGGAGAGAAAAACTACCCATAGTCCCACCACCCAAAGGCACCTTCTGTTAACATATTGGTATGTTTCCCTCCAGTGTTCTTTGCATAGTTGGAATCAAACTACTCTTCTCGGCCAGGTGTAGTGGCGCACACCTGTAATCCCAGCGACTCTGGAGGCAGAGGTAGGAGCATCGCAAGTTCGAGATCAGAAGCAGTCTGCATAATTTAGCGAGGCCTTGTCTCAAAAAAGTAAAAAAATGGGCTGGGGGTGTAGCTCAGTGGTATAGCATTTGCAAAGCATGCAAGCGCAAGGCCCTGGGTTCAACTTATAAAATTGCAAAAAATAAAAATAAAAATAAATTAAAATAAAATAAAAAACAGAAGAACAAACTCCTCTTCTCCTTTAACATTATGAAACAAGAAATTTCCGTATTAGTAAAGGTTTATTAGCATCATTTGGGAGAAGGACCCAGCAACCTGCTCCCAAAAATCAATCTGCCATTGAAAACCCTATGAACAGCAGAGAAACACTGACAATATTGTTTCCCCTGTTGTATGTAGGGTCGCTATGAGTCGGATACCGACTTGACAGCACCTAACAACAACAACATTAGCATCATTTAAAGGTACATTTTATATTACTTTAACTTATATGAGATATTTACATTTACCATATATCATAATACTCTACCATTTCCATACAGTTGTGTGTGTATATGTTTTGTGTGTATATATATACACAAATATGTGTGTGTGTGTGTATATATATGTGTGTGTTTTATTGATACTTTTCACTACTGTAAGATAACACTAGCATAAATTATATACAAAACTTTTGGGATATTTTATTCCTTTAAAGTAGTTTCTTTGAAGTGAAATGACTAAGTCAAAGGTTCTCAGTAAACTGCTTTCCACAGGGTGATTTATACTGAGAGTACAAATCCCCCTCCCACACATACACCCTGTCAGCACTGACACCTTGCAGTGATGGCTTTGGGTAGGGAGCTTGGGGTGAGGCAGGGAGCTGCCAGGAGCTCCATGTGACCTTCCCGGGCATAACTAACCTTTGATGTTGAAATTTCTGATGTGAACAAGAGACTAAAGGGCCTGTGGAAGATGCCGATGGCACAGTGTCAGTTCAGGTGCAATGACCTGGGCCCTGCCCCCTTCTCAGGACAGTCTTGTACATTTCCTAAGGGAAGGGACTCTCTGCAGTTCTTCCCACATAGCTGCAAGGACTTCTGCTCCTGTTCTTCTGTGGAAACCAGCCGTGCTGTTCCAAACATGACCAGCCCTGCTCATAACCCAATGGGTCACAATCAGAACAAAAGCCCACATGCCCTAGCTGGACGGAAGGGAGACCAGGGATCTGTGAGATGGCTCGGTACAAAAGTCCAGGAGAAAAGCTCCACGTGGATGGTTGGGGACAATGTGAGAAAGCACCAACACTTAAAAGGAGGGGGGGTCTCCAGAGCTGTTCTGGATCAGAGATGGCAGCAGTGGCTGTTCCAGTCTTCCCTGGGACCCAGGGTTCCTGACTGTCTGCTCTGGCTGTTTCCAGAGGCCTCCTTGCTTCTCACAGCTTTGCAGTGAGGCCATAGCACTAGAGCAGCATTTCCCAAACCTATGTGGCCGTAGGACTGGTTTTATATTCAGAACACAGCAAGAGCATATGAGACTTAAATGCAAGCTCTACCACGTGAACTCTCATGGGAATTTCATTCTTTTAGTCAGACTGTGACATAACTATGTAAATACATTATGTATTTTTTCCTACATAACATATTTTAAAATATATTTTGGAAGAAAAGAAACACTGGTATCACTTTTTTTTTTTTTTTTGGTCAGCTTTGTGAAACCACTTCTAGTATCCTGCCTTGCTGAACACAGGGTACAAAACTCTGAACTGAAGGACTTTGATCACGTCTTTTCCTTTGTGATCTGAAAGAACTCAACTCTGCGCTGGTTTTATAGGTTAAAAAAACTGTCATCTGATTTGCATTTCTTTGGTTGTACATGTGTTTGAATATATATTAGCCATTTTTATTCCCCTTGTAACAAACATTTGCTCATGCTGTGTTATAGTTTGAGTCTAAAATTTCTCCCAAAGGTCATGTAGTTTACATGCTTGGTCCCCAGGTGCCGGTGTTATTCATGAAAGCTGTGGAACTTTGGGAAGTGGGACCTAGCTGTTGGAAGTAGGTCAGTGGGAGTGAGCCTTTGAAGGTTTTATGCAGATCCTCAGTTCTAGCCTATCTCTGCCTCCTGATTGCCATGATGTGAACAAGTCTCCTCTGCCACACACTCTTGCCACGTCCTCAGCCATGCCTCCCCACCATCATGGACTGAAATCCTCTGACCCATAAGCTAAAGTAAATCTTTCCTCCCCTAAGTTGTTTCTGTTAGGTATTTTGCCACAGTGATTCACAAGCTAATTAGCATGTGCTCTTTGTTAGAGAATATTCTTGGGGACTGGTGCCTCCAGGCACTAGCAGTGCAACAGGCACCCCAGGATTCATGAGATCTCACAATCAAGACGGCTCTTACTGGCTTCCCATAGAAGATACAACTTACAAGTTATTGGCAGTGTGGTCAATGAACACACAAAACTAACACCAGCCTATGTCTCTCCAAGTACACATCTACAGTGGGCAGTGACACAACTCATGCGGCTTATCATTTGTTTTCACACCAATGCTCATGATGATTTTAGTATCAGTGACTCTACTGTTAATTATCTCAGGTTCTAATCTCAACATAGTCATCCTTGGTTGTTATATATTGAAGATAGTTGTAGATTTTTTAAAAAATGATCAATTTTGTTAAATGTCTATGCTTATTCAATTATCCAAAGATATTTCTACAAAGTTGTACTTTATGTTTCCAAGACTAATGGCCAGACAGGATGTTTGGTTTTTCTGAATAATTTATACAGGTGACAAACTAAGCTGCTACAAAAGTGCTTCGATGTGAAGGTAACATGGTGTTGCTCGTACCTTCCCCCTTTTGCCTGGGGAAGAAGCCTTTCTCCCCAGCTGTTTTTGGATGCCATCTCCTACCGACAGGTTCAGGAAAAGAAGCTGGATGCCATGTCCCACCCACAGGTTCAGGAAAAGAAGCTGCCAATTATGCCCCCACAGAGTGGATATTTAAAACAGCCATCCCCTCTGCCTTCTGGGAAGACTCCACAGAATCCCCTGACCCCAAAAGAGGACTGTAGCATCCCATCCTGGAACCAAAAGACTGGCAATTCCATTTGCAGCTGACACTCTCGGATCCCCCTCTTTGTACCATGTGCATAGCTTCCTTTCTTATTCAATGGATCATTGATTCCTTGAGGGCAGGGACTATGCCTTGTTAATCTTTGAGCTTTGCATAATGTAAAGTTAACATTACTTGTTCAATAAGTAATTTATGTTTGATTTGGGGGAGCTAATTGTCTGGTAGTAAGGGTAACAGCTCCTAAATGTAAACTGGGCCATTTTACATTTTAAATGAGCATGGAAGGCCTATGAATAAAAGCATTTGTCTCTTGCACCAAGAACTAAATTGCTTCTAGTAGCTTCATTTTGGGCTGGTGGGAGCGAGTAGAAAACCCTCTCAAGTGTATAATGGTTACAGGCGTTTCTTTGCTCCAGTCATTTTAACAAGACCTTTACTGGCAGTAAGCACTTGAAAGTACATTTTGTTCTTTTTACTTCTTATACTTTACCCATTAAACCAAATCTATGTCTTGGATCTTTCTGTTTCTTCAGCTTGCAAGAATTTTAGTTCCATATTTTAGAACTGGGCCTGCAGCCATAGCCCTGTGGAATCCGATCCCGGCAGATCTCCGAAGCTAAGCAGGGCCGGGTCTGGTTAGTACCTGGATGGGAGACCGCCTGGGAACACCAGGTGCTGCAGGCTTGGGAGAAGGACCTGGCAACCCCCTCCCAAAAATCAATCTGCCATTGAAAACCCTATGCGCAGCAGAGAAGCACTGACAATAGTGTTTCCCCTGTTGTACAGAGGGTTGCTATGAGTCGGATACCGACTCGACGGCACCTAACAACAACAACAACAACAATTTTAGAACTGATAGAGTGCTATGAATTAATCGGGAGGAATGAATCTGATATGGAGTTCCACGTTATATTTTCTTAACAAAAACCAATGCCGTTTCACTTAACTGTCTAGTGAAAAGTATCCCTAAGAGGTTCTATGATAAAGGGTAACCTACTAACACATTCCACATGGGTGATATGGGTCACCCCTGATCAGATGAGGTTTTCCCAGGTAAAGCATGTGTACTGTCCATTTCCTCCTAACCCTGGGAACAGTTGTGATGAGAGAAAGCTATACAACTTCCCCTACTCCGATCGTCTCCACCTGCCTGCCTCGCACATCTACACAGTCCACCATCAGTCTATCTGGACAAAGACAGCAGGGAGAGTCCGGTGTCCCAGGCTCCCCATTTTACTGTCCATTACCCCTCCAGTCTCACCTCCTTTCCTACCCCAGGTCTTCATCTCCCAGGTCCCAGAATATTTGGCTGTGTCCAAGTGTTTGTACACTGGAGTAAGAACACGAGGTTCCATATAGCTCCCTCATTAAGGCCAACAGTAGGGACTTCTGTCACATAAATTATCATAGAACCACGATAAACTCAGAAAGATTAACTCTTAATTGGTATCAAAATAGCCCCCTGGGCAGGTGCTAGACATGGGGCACTATAGAACTTACTTAAGCGTAATCCATATGGTGTGGGGTCATATGTGACCCCAGAAGCACAATACCAGGCAAGGGTCAACAAAAGCCATTTTCAGTAAAATCATATCATGTACAGCCCACAGTGGTGCTGCCATCTTACAGCCTTGTTCTCTTCTTTGTCAGTACCTCTCATTCCATGATGCTAATATGAGAAGGGCTGGGGAACATTCTCAAGACTGGTAAATGTATTTGTAGTTTAATGAGTTTTTTTTAAAAAATCTAACTTCTTGATATAAAGCTAGAGGAAGAGCTGAGTGTGGTGGCACACACCTGTAATAACAGCACTTGGGAGCAGGAGAATCTCAAGTTCCAGGCCAGCCGGGCTACATAGCAAACTCTGTCTCAATCAATCAATCAATCAGGTACAGAAAGTGTAAGAACTTAACTGCTACCCAAGAGTATGTGGAAAAGCTTTAATTTAACATATTCTTCAACACAGAGACTGAAATGACTAGGCTGTGCTTGAATATTAAGATGCAATTACAGGCTGGGGATGCAGCTCAGTGGTACAGCATTTGCCTAACAAGCACAAACCCTGGGTTTGAGCTCCAGGACTGCACAAGAAAAAAAAAAAGATGAACTTGCATCTAAATGAAATTAGAGATGCATTTTTAAAACTGGTATTGAAACACAGAATCCTAGGCTTGGAAGGCACATTAGGAACTAGAAAGTCTAACCTCCTGCAGGACTCCTCCTTCAGGACTGAAGACAGACATGGTCATTCAGCCTATGAGTACTTAATGAGATAAAGGGCTCTTTGTCTTGTGAGATGTCCTATTCTATAATTGATAGTTCTCTTAGAAGATTGCTTCTGATGGCAAGTCAGAATCTGCCTTACTGCAATTTCTAAGCATCAGTCAGGGGCTGCTTAGCATAATGGGAAGGAAAGATCAGAGTTTGAATCCAGTTTACCATGTGCCAGATATGAAGCCTTGTCTCTGAGCCTCAATTTCCCCATGAGTAGAATGCTGCTGGGATTTTTCCTTTTATGTTATCAGGAGGATTAGAAATACTGGACCATAAGTGTCTTCAATGTGAGAGACACCTATTAGATGGCTGCTGGTCTCAGCAGCAATAAACTTGGCTTTGGCCATCAGCCACAGCTGACTTGCCCCCAGGGACGCTTTCCCATTGCCAGGCTGAAATGCATGCTTCTCTCAGCAATTCCTCACATGCCATGTTTCCAGAGCTTGGTAACATCTTGGCAGATCTCATCCACTGGTTTCTTATAGAAAACACTCTTCCAGCCTGGCGCTTAGTGGTGGAGCACATGCCTAGTATGCAAAAGGCCCTGGGATTGATTTCTAGCAATCAATCAATCAATCAATCAATCAATAAATAAATAAAATTAAAATCAAATAATAAAAATAAAGATAATTTTAAAATAAAATAAAATAGGTAATTAATTAGTGTTTGGTGACTGGCTGCCTCTGGGACACTCCAGGTAGTCATTAAGATGAGACACAAGTGCTCACCGAGCCTGTTGTGTGAGGAGCAGTCACGCACCTGCACATCTTCCTCCAGCTTGATCTTGATCATGTTGTACTCTTCGCAGTCCCAGACCCGCTGCTTGTTCAGCTGCCTCTCGTAGTCCTCCACTTTCTTCATGCGGTTGAGGAGGTACTCCAGCTGAAGGCACAGGAAGATGAGGGAAAGTGAGGGGCCTGCTCTCTACAACTCCATCCTGCAAGCATGACACAGTGGAAGGTTTGGAAGTTCCATGGCTAGGGAAATCTGGTAGCTTTCCGAAGCCCCAAAGTCCCAAGGCTTTGAGCTCTTCCATTGTGGCGTATGTTGCTTAATGAGGTCCTTTCTCCAGAAACTTCCAGAACACTCTATCAAGAAATTGGACACAGACCCTGTGATCAGATGTTTATACTTCTAAAAAATACCCACTGAATCTTAATCAAGACATTTCTTTGGCCTTTACACATCTGAAATGAAGTGGTAATCCCACACCTTTTTAAAAAATACTGTATGTCTTAAAACATCTTCCTGGGCCACAAATATCCATAGCTGGGCTAGGCACTCGAGGAAAAAAATGACAAGACTGTGGAAACCAAGCAAGCTGCAAAAGTGGTGTCCACCCATCAGAGAGACACCCCCACCTGCAAGGCCACACTGATTAACTATGAAGTGCAGTAATGACGTACATCATGGCCCAGTCCCACCCAAAATACAAGAGGCTGGCAGTTCAGTCACAATCCGACTCCACAGACTGCCCATGACACACTCTCATCTTTCTTCTATCCCTTTACCTCTTTGGCATTGTGAGCCTGCAGTGCCCGCTCCCATTTCTTCTTATTACTTGTCAGTAGCTCTTGTCGTTCCACCTCAAAGGCTTTCTACAACCAAAAAGGGAAAAGGCCCTATGTGTGCTTCAATTAGCCAGGTCCCACCAGTATTAAGGATGTTTAGATAACCACACAAATGCTACATCACCAACCACAGATAAAGTCATATCCAAACGCAGATTTGCCAAATGTCATGCAGCCAAATGGCCATAGAAGGAATTGCAGGGGAAATTAGGAAGTCTATGAATTTAGAGGGGTGGGATTTAGCTCAGTTGGTAGAGCGCTGCGCTGCAGTCTCTGAGGTCCGGAGTTCAATTCCCAGCACCGCAAAAATTGGAGAAGGGCCTGGCAATCCACTCCCAAGGCAATCCCGAAACAGTCAGCCATTGAAAACCCTACGAGGGTCGCTATGAGTCAGATACCGACTCGACGGCCTCTAACAACAACAACAAGATGAATTTAGAGTTGCTTCCTCAAAATAGAGTCGAGCTTAATGATGGGAATGAAGTAAAGCCCCTGGGACCTCCTGTTGCTGATGTGGCACAACTCAAAATGAGAAGAAATATAGTGACTACAACACTGGGCTCAAACTTAGAAAGACTGTGTTCATGGCACAGTGTTGGGTACTGTTTTGTTCTGTTGTACATAGGGTCACCATGAGTGAGATAGGACTCAACACCACCTAACAACAGCAGTGGATTTAGAGAGGAAATGTGCAGAGTCCCGTGACCTAGTCAATGGTAGAGGCAGGGAGCTGGAAGCAGAACAGCATTCTGGTTGGCAATCACAGGGCAAACTCTGGCATGTTCTTCATGCCAGAGTGGTACATTGCCATGGCTGGGCTCCCATGAAGCAAAGGCAGCATGCAGCTGGAAAAAGCAGGAATGAATCTGTAATAATCCAGAGAGAAAGCAGGAGAGAGAGAGAGTGTGTGTCCTTGCTCTCTTATTTTTCTTCCGTCTTGGGAAGACCTCAATGTCCATCTCAATCTTTAACATTTCATTCAGATTCAAGGTACTGATTCCTAAATCCTATTTGGCACTTCCTATCCCATCCTCCCACCCAACTACCATATATAAACAAAAAAATGGCTCACATATATCTGTGGTTATGGAGCACTAACCTCCCTTCTTCACTTTCTGTGAAGATTCATCTTGATTGTCACCTTGATTGAATTGAGAAGTGCCTAGAGATTAGCAAAGCACTCCTCTGGGTATGTTTGTGAGGGCCTTTCCAGAGAGGATTAAATACATGCAGAAGACCCACCCTGAATGTGGGCAGCACCATCCCCAAGGGCTGGGAGAGCAGATGGGATAAAAGAGGCAAAAGGAAAAAGGGAGCTAAACAGGCATTCCTTCTCTCTGCTTCCTGACCACCATGAAGTGAACAGCTCTACTCCCCAACACCCTCCCCATTATGATAGACTGAGTACCTCTGAAACTCAGAGCTAAAATAAATCTGTCTTTTATTAAGTTGTTCTCGTAGGTATTTGGTGACAATAATGAAAAAGTAACTAGCACAGTCTGAAAGGATTAATTAAAGGAAGAAAACTAGCCATGAATGTGGGTGATGCCATACCCACAGGTCAACAGCCTGGCTGGAATAAAAGGGGAAGAAGGAAGAACGCAACTAGCACGGGCATACCCTCCTCTGCTTCCTGGCTGCCATCAGGTGAGCTGCTCCGCTCTGTCATGCCCTCTCCACCATGATGGACTGAAACAATGAGCAAAACTAAATCTTTCCTCTCTCAAGGTATTTTGCTCAGGTATTTGTTATAATGACTATGTCATGGTTTGAATCTAAAGTGTCCCCCAAAGGCCATGTGCTTCAATGTACAGTCCCTGGCTGGTTATACTGTTTGTGGAGGCTATGGAAATGCTGGGAGTTGGGATCTATAGCTTTGGAGAAGTGATTTACTGGGGTCGAGTCTCTGGAGGTTTTTACCCAGACCTGTGGACCTCGTCACTCTCTACCTTTTGGCTCTCCGTGCCCTGAGGTAATCTAACACCTGGCCTGCCCCCTGATGCCTGGGCATGGCTCAAAGCAGCACAGAATTACAGAGGAGAAAGCAAGGTCAAACTCAAAGGTTACATACATTTTGACCCCAAGCATGGCTTATTTTAATGTTTTTATTATTTAAAATGTCTCCCCCAAATACCAGCTCTATGCAGGCAGTCCTCAAAGCAGTTTTCTTGGAAGGTGTGTCAAAGTCCCTGATTCTCAGCTGGCAAGACTCAAACCAGATCCTGAGGTGAAAGCTCCTTCCCTTTCCATGTCCCTCAAATTTCCCTGCCTTTCTATCCTGCCTCATTTCCCACCCCTGAGACTTTGATCCCTTAATCTTAAGAGTTGACAAAGGCCAAAGATCTGGCTTTTGAAGCTTTTGCAGGCTAGGTAGGGGTATACACCCCACCTATCCAGGGATCAAAAGTCTCAATCTGTCTGATCTATGGGGGAACATGAGAGGGTCTGAGCTTGAAGGAGGGAAGATCAGGAATCTCTGCACACAAGAAGTTCAGATGTCCTCATCTCTCATTTGAAGGGGACTCAAGTCTTTGAACAGTTCACGGGAATAAGCAATGCCAACCTCAAGGTTCTTGTTCTTGGCTGTGGGAACTCAGAAAAAACAAATTTCACTCTTTTGATCTGGATGGAGTAGACCTCTATTTACCCTGAGGAGGAGTTAACATACATTAGAAGATATTTATATATTTGGTAGGAGGAATCGGGGTAAAATTTAATTATCAACCTTCTCCCTAGAATGTACTTCTCTTTTGTGTAGAGTTAGATAAAGGCAGTGGCTTTATTCTACCTCCTGGGCTATTATAGACATTTCCCTATAGTTTGACAGCTGTTGGGGTACTTAATAAGACTTTTTCCTCCCTGGACACCTTTCTAGGGGTCCCTTTCACTCCTACTTTGGCCTTTCATTTTGTACCCTCTCTGCCCAACCTCAGCCATAACTTCCACCTTCTTTTGGGGGGAGATAGGTTCCTTATGCCTGCAGCCATAGCCCTGTGGCATCCAATCCCGTCAGATTTCAGAAGCTAAGCAGGGTCAGGCCTGGTTAGTATCTGGATGGAGACCGCCTGGGAAAACCAGAAGCTGTAGGCTTGGGAGAAGGACCTGGCAACCCCCTCCCAAAAATCAATCTGCCATTGAAAACCCTATGAACAGCAGCGAAGCACTGACAATAGTGTTTCCCCTGTTGTACAGAGGGTCACTATGAGTTGGATACCGACTCGATGGCACCTAATAACAACAACAACAATAGTTTAACTTTGTCTCCCCTCCACCCTTTCAGTATGGTCTAGGGTTAACTCAGGGTCTCCTGCTGTGTGGACCAGGTCACACCTCTTTCCTTTAATCTACTTCTGCCAGTAGACAAACTAAGCCCTACGCTTCCTTGCCTTTGCAATATCCTTGATCTCATCAGGCCTTCTTTCTGCTCCTTTTTGGTGGGTCTTGAGCAGACCAGAGATATTAGTTTCCAAGTTCTGTTTGATGTAACATATATAAAACTCAATGAACCCCCTAGCTTCCCTGCCCTGGCCATGTTCATATTCTTACCTCCCCCTTAGATGGGATGCCAAGTTACTCAAGAAAGGAAGGACAACTAGCATAGACATGGTAAGAACTTGGGCAAGCCAGCTGTGCCAAGTTCTCAGACTGGTGAAGAATGTTCCAGATGTCTATAAAACAACTGAGGTCTCCAGCGGAGATATCCCAAAGGAGAACCTCCCTTAGACTACCTGGGTAAAGACAGGGATGCCCATCTCCCAGGACATGTTGTCCTCTCTTTCACAAAAATTCAAATGTCAGTTCCTAAGAATACCCTTTTGGGATGCATCCTGATGAAAACTGGAATAAACTGAATCTTTTTCTGTACATTTGGCCTGGTAGTAGTACAAGCTATGTGGTAGGGAAATTGGCTTGTAAGTGGGATTGTTTATTATACAGATCTGTTTTGTAAGGAAAACTACTTGAAAATTAGAGCATGGAAAAAATCGACTTAAAAATAAAATTGAGGGGGAGAAACCCTTTCTTTAATAGGGGCATCTTCCCTTCTACTGATTAGCTTTTAAATTAGGGAAAGATAATCATCTTAAGTCTCTGAAGGAGGCCTCACTTTCTGACCTTTTGTTTTCACTAGGTGAATACTTATAAGCACATCATGGAGTTTTCAGTTAATCTCTTTGTCTTTGATTTGTAAATGCAAAACAACCCACACCTTTGAAATACTGGTTTAGGATTTAGATGGCTTAGTACTATGGACAGGAGAAGGACCTGGCAATCCATTCCCAAAGCAATACCCAAACAATCAGCCATTGAAAACTCTACGAGCAGGTGGGAGCTGAATCAAAATTGTAAGAAGGAAAAAATCCTATGCAAAGGTCAGTTCATAATAAAAGAAAAAAAAAGCTAAGGATATAGTATTAGTATAGATGGTCTAGAAAATGCACGTAATAGTTCTGACAAGGTAAAAAGAAAGTTCACTACAGAAAAAGTTTCTATCTTAAACATCTGGAACCCAAGGATATATAGAAAAATATTACCATAAAAAGACAAGTTAATGGAAGAGAAGTCTTTGAGGGGGGAGTAGAGGAGGGAGTTGGGGCAATGGGGGGAGGAAGTGTGCAAGAGGGTAAGGGGGAACCTATATGAATAGTGTACCACAAAATGTATATATGGAAATGTCACAATGAAAAGCACGTCAGAATGAATCACATTAAGATATACATTAAAAATTTCCAATAAAGAAAAAGAAATGAAAACCCTGTGAGCCTCACTCGACAGCACCTAACAACAACAATAATATGGAGGAAATAATAATACAAGATTTTAGGGGTTTTATCTTATTTTATATATGAATGTATTGTCTAAATGTACTTATGTCTGTACAGTGTTTGCATGATATCAGCTTGGCCTAAACATCTAAAAACACACTCTGATTTAATGTGCATGTTCTTTTAGTTTCTTGTTAGTTTATGTTTAATTGGTTGTATGCCATTTTGCCTGTTAATCTGGCTGTTGACCTACCTCAGGCCACCTCTAACAAAAAAGTACAAGTACCAAAGGGTTAATTATCAAACTTACTTGGAACTAAAGAAAATGCAAGAGCAACATTTTAAAAATCAAACTGCAATGAGATTTAAGATATAAAGCAGATAAAAGGGTTTAAATTTGGCCAATTAAACAGGTGATCTTAATTTGCTTCATTTTGTCATCAATACTCCTTTTAAACTGACGTTTGTTTTATTATATTGCTTTATTGTAATACCTAAGGTTTAACAGAGAAGTTTACTCAGATTGGCTCATATAAACTAAAACTACTAAATTAGTCCAAAATTCCTCTTGATTCATAAGGCTTAAATTTCTGACAAAGAAATTAATACTGTTAATATGTTTTATCTGTGTTTTTTACTTATGGTGGCCAGATGTTTAAGACACAATATCCATGTTTTCTATGTTTCAAATAGGACTTCCTGAAATCTCATTAAATATGAAGTTATTTTACTTTATTAAGAACAAAAAAGGTCTTTCTAAAATCAGCATTTCTGTAAGAAAATAAAACAAGGCAAAAGGAACCACAAGTAAAAGATGGGGATGTAAAAATTATAGGTATAGAAATTTTTGGTGGGAAAAAGCTTAAAAGGAAAGAGAAATGCTTTTAAGTGAATCAGAAGGTTAAAGAATATTTCAGATAGTTAAGACTATGTTGCAGGAGGGGTGATGAAAGTAAAATATTATTTTTAAGTGATACATATAATTAGATTGACTATAATCTTAAAATTATTTAAAAAGTCTTCTAAGATCAAACTTTCACGTACTAATCTAAAAGCAGACAATAGGCTTGTCTCTCATTCAGAAAAGAAAAACAATTTTAGAAGTATGATTTAATTGTTAAATCTTTTCCATTTTCACTGGGGCCAGAACGCTTAAACCTTTTACCTTAAAGGAACTACAGCCCATGCAGATTCCTGAAATTCTAACGTAAGCAACTTCCTCCTCTGCTTCAGCACAATCTCCCTCCCCTGGCAGTCTTCCAGGTGAGTGTCCCCTTTCTCTTAATCAACATCTCACAGGCTCTTGGGGTGAATAAACCTGAAATACCAGCCATCTTTCAGATTGCAGTTAGGTCTAAGAGGAGTTCTCCTTTTTGTTGTTGTTGTTAGGTGCCCTCGAGTGGGTATCCGACTCATAGCAACCCTCTGTACAACAGGGGAAACACTATTGTCAGTGCTTCGCTGCTGTGCATAGGGTTTTCAATGGCAGATCGATTTTTGGGAGGGGGTTGCCAGGTCCTTCTCCCAAGCCTATAGCTTCTGGTGTTCCCAGGTGGTCTCCCATCCAGGTACTAACCAGGCCTGACCCTGCTTAGCTTCTGAGATCTGATGGGATCGGATGCCACAGGGCTATGGCTGCAGGCCTTCTCCTTTTTAGGACACAGGTGATCCCGAGAAGATTGCTTTCCCCTCTAGGATATCAGTTTAAATTATAAAATCAAAAACTAAGGCAAGTAACTTCAGACTCCATGAGTCCCCTATCCCATGAAAAGGTCCAAAGCTCAACCACTTTATGTATCTAACTCTGCCTGTCCATACTAGAATTCAGGGGATTATTTACCAGAGGGCACAATGAAATGTGCACTCAGCTCTAGGAGGGCCTAGAGAGAGTCAGACTGGGGCAAAGAGGATGCTCAACTTGCCTGGTCACTGGCTAAAGCAGGAACTCAACAAAGAGAATCTGGAGAATAAATCAGGAACTCAACCATGAGTATCTGGAGACAGGTGCCTTCTTTTTTCTTTATTTCTTCCTTCTTTTTATATACAAGTAGACAAAGAACAATTTACAACTCTGGGTAACCAAATGTGTTCCTGAAGATACACCCTTAGGCTGTATTTTTATTTATTTATTTACTTATTTACTTATTTATTTTGAGATAGATGATACCAGGGAAAAAATTTAACTTTCTACCAGGGTGAAGTCTGCTTCCTATGTTGTTGTTCTTAGTGGCTATGGTGTCTGACGAGTAGTGATCTTCATAGGGCTTTCAATGGCTGATTGTTTCAGTATTGCTTTGGGAGTGGATGGCCACGTCCTTCTGTTTCTGTGGTGCTGGTGATCTAACCTGGGTCTTCAGAGAGTGGAGAGCAGCACTCTACTAACTGAACTAAACCCTAGTCCCTATCCCCTGTACAGACTAGGAAAAGAAGGGAATTGGCCCAAAAATGGAACTTTAAATTATAATGTTGTTGTTGTTGTTGTTAGGTGCCACCGAGTCGGTATCCAACTCATAGCGACCCTCATAGGGTTTTCAATGGCTGACCGGTTCGGGATTGCCTCAGGAGTGGATTGCCAGGCCCTTCTCCCATTTTTGCAGTGCTGGGAATCGAACCCGGGACCTCAAAGACTGCAGTGCAGTGCTCCACCAACTGAGCCAAATCCCAGCCCCTTAAATTATAATATAATACTACAATTAGACCAGTTCTGCAAAAAGGAAGGTAAATGGTTTGAGGTCCCTTAACGTTCCGGTATTCATGTCATTGTGTCAGAACCCAGAGTTGCAAAGAAACCTCAAAATTTGCTACCCTTTGGAAGGTACATTATTAGTTTCCCCTAGTGGACCACTAAGGAACCTCATGGAGCAACCTGAACCCCAAGCAATGCCTCCAGCCCCAAATCCAGGGAAATAGCTCTCCTAGCAGAACAGTTCAGCCCAGCAGGACCAATCAGGAAAGGGACTACTTACCCCCCAATGATCCTAAATCAGTAAATATATGTCCCCTTTGGGAAATACTAAATGGGGAAGGAATTTCAAGAGTGAATGTCCCTTTCTCAATATCAGACTACGTCAGTGTAAAAGAAAAGTGGAGTGTTTTCAGAGGACCAAGATAAGTTTATTTATGAGTTTCAGTCCCTGAGCATTTCCTTTGACCTAACTTAGGCAGCTCCACTGCAGTCTCTGAGGTCCCAAGTTCAATTTCCAGCACTGCAAAAATGGGAGAAGGACCTGGCAATCCATTCCCAAGGCAATCTAGAAACAGTCTGCCATTGAAAATCCTATGAGGGTCGCTATGAGTCAGATACCGACTTGACGGCACCTAACAATAACAACAACAACTTGGGCAGATTTATATGTAGTCTTGTCCACCTGCTGTACTCTCAAAGAAAAGGGATGAATTTCAGCATCTTCTCTGGCTGACAGGGATGAAATTCACACAAGAGACCAGAGGCACCCCACGGGGGCCACAGCTGTTCCAAATCGGGAGCCACACTGGCAATACCAGGTAGGAAGTGATGGTCTCACTATGTGTGATTATATGATTACTTGCTTAATTGAGGGAATGCACAGATTAATGAGGAAATCTGTAAACTATGACAAGATTAGAGATATAATCCAAAATAGAGATGAAAATCTAGCTCTGTTTTTAGGTCCTTTCACTGAGACCCTAAGAAAATATACTAGTATTGACCCTTGCTACTATCAAGGTTAGATTTTGCTAGGTGCCCACTTTACCAGTCTGCTCCAGACATGAGGAGGAAGCTGCAAAGGCAGGCAATGGGACCACAGACACCACGACACCAACTTTTTAATTTGGCTTTAGAGGTTTTCTGCAACCAAAGAAAAGGAAAAATAATAGAGGTAATTCAAAAGACCCAGGGGAAGTAATTACAGGCACAAGAAAAGGCTTGTTTGATAATATTGTTGTTGTTGTTGGGTGCCATCAAGTCAGTATCCGACTCATAATGACCATACATACAACAGGGGACACACTATTGTCAGTGCTTCTCTGCTGTTCATAGGGTTTTCAGTGGTGGATTGATTTTTGGGAGTGGGTTGCCTGGTCCATCTCCCAAGCCTACAGCAGCTGGTGTTCCCAGGCAGTCTCCCATCCAAGTACTAACCAGGCCCAACCCTGCTTAGCCTCCAAGATCTGATGAGATCAGATGCCATAGGGATACGGCTGCAGGCTTGATAATATTAGCCCTGGGAAATAATCTGTCTTCTCAAGCAGACAAGAACCTGTGACCTCAGAAAGTCCCCAAGAAAAAAAATAGAAAGGATTCAGAAGGGGCCTATACCTACTACCACAGTGCAAAACCAGGGCACTGGAAAAGGGGTTACCCCCAGCCAGGTTTCAAGCCAGGGATTTGCCCCCTATGCTAAGAGGAAAAACACTATAAATTAAAATGTCCACCTCTCCAAGGAGGAAATGGTCCATTCGCTCCAGTGACAGCTGCTGTTGAAGACTGAAGCTGCCTGAGGTTTCCTAGAAAAGCCCCTCACAAGCCACTGATGATAGCCATCAAAGAGCCTCAGGTAACTCTTAACGTGGCAAATAAAATACTACTTTTGCTTTAGATTCTGGGCCTTTATTTTCTGTATTCATTGATGACCCTGCCCCTCCACCCACCCTAGACAAACTTGTACAGTAACTGGTATCAATGAAAACCTGGAACCTGAACTTTCAACATGTAGTTTTGGAAATTTAAATTCTCTCTCATGGGAGAAGGACTTGGCAATCCACTCCCTAAGCAATCCCAAAACAATCAGCCATGGAAAACTCTATGAGGGTCCCTATGAGCGGCAGCACCTAACAACAACACAATTTCTCTCCCAGTCTTTTTTAATTTTTCTTAAATGTCCTATTCCCTTCCTGGGAAAATTTCCTTAATTTCAATGGGTCCAACCCTCCAAAAGATCCCAGAATAAAGGCTTTTTTTTTTTTTTTTTACAGGAGAGTTAATTACAAAAGATAGTCAAAGGTACTCTATTCTAGGGACTCTTCATAACTTTAAAAAACAAACCCCATACTGTATCAAGCATATACAATTAAACACATGCCTACCCTTACAGCCTAATCAGGTCAAGGCTTCTCCTACCATGATCAATCAAGGACACCAAACAGCAAAGGAAAACGGGGACAAAGACCAAGGTCAGACTCCCCCTCCTACAAATGTATTACATAAAAGACAGAAGTATAAAAGATTAAAGTGACAGATTGTATAACATTAAATTGTTCTTGTTGTTGTTTGATACCCTCCAGCTGGGTCCAACTCATAGTGACCCTATCTACAACAAAACAAAACATTTTCCTGTTTCTGTGCCAGGCACATGATTTTTTTTATGTTTAAGTCCATTGTTACAGACATGGTGTCAATCCATTTAGGTGAGGGTCTTCCTTTTTTCGTTGACCTCAGACTCGCCCAAACATGATGTCCTTCTCAAGGGACTGGTCCTTCCTGACAACATGTCCAAAATACGTAAGACACAATCTATCCATCTTTGCTTCCAAGGAGTACTCTGGTTGCACTTCTAGGACAGATCTGTTGGTTGTTTTGGCAGTCCATGGTATATTCAATATTGATCTCCAACACCATAATTTAAAAGCATCAATTTTTCTCCTGTCTCCCTTCTTCAATATCCAGCTTTCACAACCATATGATGCAACTGAAAATACCATGGGATGAGTCAGGCGTACCTTCATCTTCAATGTGACATCTTTACTTTTTAGCAATTTAAAGAGGTCTTCTACCACAACTTTTCCCAATGCAATGAGTCTTCATTTCTTGACAGCTGCTTCCACAGCTGTTGATTGTAAAAAAAAAAAAGTAAAGCAGAATCTTGGACAATCTCAATCTTTTCTCCATTTATCATAATGTTGTGTACTGACCCAGTTGTAAGAATTATTGTTTTGTTGATGTTGAAATGCAATCCATTCTGAAGGCTGTATTCTTTGATATTCATCAGTAAATGTTTCAAATCCTCTTCACTTTCAGCAAGTAGAGTTGTGTCATCTGCATAACACAAATTGTTAATGAGCTTTACCCCAATCATGATGCCATGCATGTTTTTCTCCATAAATCCAGCTTGTCAGATCATTTTGTCCATCTAGAGATTAGAGTAGATAAAGTCTTGATGCACAGTTTTATTGACTTTAAATCAGGCAGTGTTTCCTTGGCCTGTTTGAACAACTGCCTCCTGGTCCAGGTACAGATTCCTCATGAGTACAATTAAGTCCTCTGGTATTCCTGTTCTTCACAAGGTTATCTATAATTCGTCATGATCCACACAGTCAAATGCCTTTGCATAGTCAATAAAATACAGATAGATATCTTTCTTATATTCTCTGCTTTCAGCTAATATCTATCTGACATCATCTTCTGAATCTGGGTTGATTTTCTAGCAGTTCTCTGTCTATATACAGCTACAGTTGCTTTTAAATGATCTTTAGCAAAATTTTGCTTGCATGTAATATTAATGATATCGTTTGATAATTTCCACATTCAGATGGATCCTCTTTCTTGGGAATAAACACAAATATGGATCTCTTCTAGTTAGTTGGCCAGGTAGCTGTTTTCTAATATCTTGGCATAAGCAAGTTAGCACTTTCAGTGCTGCTTCTTTTTGTTGAAACATCTCTATTGGTATTTCATCAATTCCTGGAGCCTTGTGTTTTGCCAGTTCCTTCAAGGCAGCTTCCACTTCATCCTTCAGTACCACTGGCTCCTGATCATATGCAACCTCTTGAAATGGTAGGTCATCCACCAATTCTTTTTGATATAATGACAGTGTATTCTTTCCTTTTCCTTTGGTGTTTCCTGTGTCATTTAATATTTTCCCAGTATTGCTACTTGAGGCTTGAAGTTTTCCTTCAGTTCCTTAAGGTTGAGAAAAACAGAGCATGTTCTTCCCTTTTGGTTTTCTATCTCCAGTTCTTTGCACATGTCATTATAATATCTGATGTTAATCTTCTCAAACTGCCCTTTGAAATTTTCTGTTTAGATTCTTAACGTCATCATGTCTTCCTTCCACTTTAGCTGCTCGACATTCAAGGGCAATTTTCAGTGTCTCTTTTGACATGTAATTTGGTCTTTTCTTTTTTCCTGTCTTTTTAATAACTTTTTGCTTTCCTCATGAATGATGTCTTTGATATCATGCCACAACTCTTCTGGTCTTCTGTCATTAGTGTCTAACACATCAAATCTGTTCTTGAGGTGGTCTCTGAACTCAGGTAGGATATACTCAAGGTCATATCTTGGTGCTTGTAAACTTGTTCTAATTTTCTTCAGTTTCAATTTGAATCTGTATATGAGCAGTTGATAGCCTGATCAACAATCAGCACCTAGTCTTGTTCTGACATTTGATATTGAGCTCTTCCATCATCTTTTTCCATAAATGTAGTCAATTTAGTTCCTGTTTGTTCCATCTGGTGAATTCCATTTGTATAGTCACTGTTTATTTTGGTTAATAAAAATGTATTTGCAATGAAAAGGTCATTGGTCTGATAAAATTCTATCATGCAATCTCCAACATCATTTCTGTCATCAAGGCCATATTTTCCAACTACTGAGCCTTCTTTTTTGTTTCCAACTTTTGCATTCCAGTCACCAGTAATTATCAGTACATCCTGATTGTATGTTCAATCCATTTCAGATTCCAGAAGGTGGTAAAATCTTCCCTTTCTTCATTTGTAGCCTTAGTGGTGAGTGCATAAATTTGAATAATAGCAGTCATTTTAACTGGCCTTCCTTCAAGATGTATGGATATTATTCTATCCCTGACAGCATGGTATTTCAGGATAGATCCTGAGTGGGGTTTTTTTGATGATGAATAGAATTCCATTTCTTTTTTCTTTTCTTTTCTTCTCTTTTTTGTTTTTTTTCTTTTTTGTGGTACTTGGGGTTGAACCCCGGACCTTGCACTTGCATGCTTTGTAAGTGCTGTACCAATGAGCTGCACCCTCAGCCTATTCTTTTATTTTTTTTTTCCTTGGGAGGGGCACAGGGTCTCGCTAAATTATGCAGACTGCCTCTGGTCTCAAACTTGAGTTCTCCTGCCTCTGCCTCCCAAGTGTCTGGGATCAGATGTGCACCACTGCACTCAGCTTGGAATCCCATTTGTTTTAAATCTGTCTTTCCCAGAATAGTAGACCACATGATTATCTGATTCAAAATGGCCCATCCCAGTCCATTTTAGCTCACTAATGCCTAGAATGTTGATGTTATGTGCTTCATTTAGACAGACTAGGGAGCAGGATCTGGCAGCCCACTCTGAAAACAATTAGCCATCAAAAACCCTATGAATAGCAGAGAAACACTGTCAGATATAATGCTAGAAAACCAGCCCCCACCCCCAGGACTGCCTGCATAGGGATGTTATTTGGGGGAGATATTTTAAATAATGAAAACGTTCAAGTGGTAATAAGCCATGCTTGAGGTCAAAATGTATGTAACCTTTGAGTTTGACCTTGCTTTCCCCTCTGTAATTCTGTGCTGCTTTGAGACAGGGCCAGGCATCAGGTGGCAGGCCCAGTGGCAGATGACCTCACAGTGCAGAGAGCAAGAAGGCAGAGAGCAACTGAGGCCACAGGTCTGGGTAAAAACCTCCAAAGGCCCGACCCCAGTGACTCACTTCTGCAAAGCTAGATCCCACCTCCCAAAGTTTCCATAGCCTCCACAAACAGTGCCACCAACTGGGGACTGAACATTAAAGCCCATGACTCTTCTTAAACCTATACAATCTCATTTTACTAAAGGGAAAGCCCTCCAATAGAAAAACCTAAACAATGGAACAATTTCTTTCAATCTTATTGGCACCTCCCTAGCCCATGACAGGGCCTTTCTAGGTGGAACTTGAGGGTCACATCACAGTGGGCACCCAAAGCTGGGCGCCCAAGGAGTGTGCCCTAGGTTAAGTAAAACTGGAGAGAACATGTGCTCCAGCCCTTTTCTCCTTCTTCTTTGTGTCTTGGTAAGTCCATGTCCATGTCTTGGATGCCTGTATATATCTCCCTGAGCACTGGGGTATATTCTAAAGTGTGTACTTAAACTTTGTAACTTTGTTTTACTCTCTTAGGCCCTCCTGAAATTCTTTTCTGTGATGAAGCCAAGGACTGGGATTACCTTGAATGAAGGTCCCACCTAGGGGAATTCCTCAGGCTGTGGCCATGCTGAGCTGTATCTTTCTGTTGTACCGCTCATGACAATTACTGTGCAAAACCCTGACATGGAGTTCTTAGACCACTGGAATTTGTTTGAGAGAGGCGTTTGGAATAGTTCAGAAATACAGCCTGAGAGAAGCCCTAAAATGCTTTAAGCAAAGATTAAGGGGAGGTTTTGGTGAGAGTTCAGAAGACCAGAATCCTGCTACCGATAGAAATACAGATGAGATTCACATCACTTCAGATGAAAATGGGAACTGGACTAGAGGCGATTTGTGTGAGATTCTAGCAAAGAGACTATTTGGCCCATGTCCCAAGGATTTGAATGAGGCTGATTTTTTTTTTTGAAAAATGAACTAATTACTTGGCAGAGAAAAATCACAGGAGTGGCAAGATATAAGGGGTATGGCATGGTTGCTGCTTGCTGCATTCAACTAGGTTTATGGGGAAAAACAACAGGAAATGCAGAACAGAAAAAAAATTTGAACGTGAAGTTTAGAGAAAAAAGCCTTGACTTTTCTAAAGTTACCCCAAGGAGACCATAATTGTTGAAGAGAACTGCCATTAAAGAAAACAATAAAGGAAATACCTTTGGGACAGAGAAAGAGTTGGTCAGACCCCTCCCATCCAAGACTACAGAGTTTCAAACTAAAAACCCATTTGAAAAGAGAGTGCCTGAAGAGCAAGAGTCTCCTGGATGCACTCCTCAAAAGAGGCTGCCCAGGGAAATGCTTTCTCAGCCTGGGTATCCAGAGGGCACCCCTGCAGGTGTGGTTCAAAATGGTGAAGCTACCTTTCCAGCTGGTAGCAAATCTTGAGATCGTCCCTGTGGTGCTGGGTTTACAGGAATGTAGAATGCAGCAGTTAAGTGATTATGGAGGCTGCCACCAAGGTTCCAGAAAATAGTCTTTGAGGTCAGACAATGTGTCCACGTTTGGGTGCCCTGCAGAAAGCCCCTGAAGGGCTGATGCATGAAGCTTTGAGAGTGGGGCCTAAGCAGCAATGGAGACCCCAGGATGTTGATGATACCAGCACTAGGATATGTCTGCTGAGGGAAGCTACTTGAACAAAGTGGAGCCTGTCTAGGAGGGCCACATGTGCTACAAATGGCAGGACCAGAGGGGTGAAGCCGCACAGCTTGTTGGAGCCCAGATGATGCCAGATGTCAGATGCTGTCACGTGTGCTACAGACCAGATTTGAACTGACATAATTTGTTTTTCCAACAGGATATCAGTCTTGCTATAGACCAGTCTTTCCTTCCTGTGCCTCCCTTTCTCCATTTTGGGATGGGAATGCTTTTCTGTGCCATTACATGTTGGCAGTATCTAACCTGGGTTTGGGTTTTCAAGGGACCACAGCTAAGTTTGCCTTGAATGTCAGTGGAGTCTTTGGACTTGGATTTTTGAACGTGGTTGATTTGGGGGAGTGCTTGAGTTGGACTGAATGTACTTCTCATTATGGGATGCCCATGACCACAGAGACATTTTAGATTCAAACCAAGACATTCTGCCTCTGTTCCCACAAAGTCATGGTGCTTTAATGTTTGGTCCCCAGCTAGTCGCGCTGTTTTTGGAGGCTGGGGAAACTCTGGGAGGTGGGTGAGTCACTGGAGTAGAACTTTCGTGGTTCTTACCTGGACCTCTTGCCCCAGCTGTTCTCTGCTTCCTGCCTTGCCATGCTGTGAGGTCATCTATCACAGTCCCAGCCACCTGCCACCTGCCCCACCACCATTATGGATTGATTCTCTAACTATGAGCCCCCAATAAATCATCTCTTCCCCCAGAAGTTTGTTTCAGTTGGTTTCTCTGCCATAGCAGTGATGACGTGACTAACACAGATGGAAAGCTGGCTAACACTCTTCCCATCCATGACTTATTTTCTCTCAAATCATTTATTACCACTTGATATTATATATTTAAGAATGTGTTTATTTCTCCCATCCAAGTACTAACCAGGCCCGACCTTGCTTAGCTTCCAAGATCAGACTAGATTAGGCGCGCTCAGGGTGGTATGGCCATAGACAGAATGTGTTTATTTCTAACTATCTCCTACTAGAATACAAGCTCTAGTGGGGACTTCCTTTTGTTTATAGTGGTAACCTCTGCCCCTGGATCAGTGCCTGGCGTACAGTAGACACTCAATGATTACTTGTTGGATGAACAAATAAATCAAGGAGATCCTAGAGCAGAGACAGAAATCAGAGGACAGAGGGCAGGTCTCCTCACACCCTCACCTCGATGTGCTGGAGCTCCTGCCGGAAGGTTTTCATCACATTCCTCACTTGTTCTTCCATCCTGTCTAAAAGCAAGCAGATGTCATCTGACTGTTTCTTCAAGTCCTTTATATACTGGTCATCCTTCACTTTTAACTCCTGTAATACAACATGTAGAAGGTTGGTCACAAACTGAGACAGAAGCAAGAAGTGCCAAGCACACACATCCTGCTCCCCGCTCCTCAGAATCTGTAAACGCTAGAAATTAAAACTGCACAAAGAAAAAATGGCTTCAGAGGAGTCTTTGAAGGCCCAGAGAAAAGCACAAGTGGAGGAAGCAGAACAGGCTCATCTCAGGGACACACTGAATGACAACACGAGATCAAATCCCACAATCACCACTTGCTGCAAATCACCCTGCAAACTGTCAGGAAGCCTAGAGTGTCCCCGCAAACAGTTAAGGTCCCGGTTCTACCACAGGAACGTATCTACTGCAGACTCAATTCCATTCCTCAACTAAGAACATAAAATCTGAAACAGCATTTGCTTATAAAAGTACATCTTTCTATTAGGGAGCCAATAATTCTAAAATTAATGCAAAGCTTTTCCTTCTGGTTAAAAATGTATCACTTGAAAAGGTATCCAAATTGGAAAAGAAGAGTAGAAACTATCTCTGTTAACAGATGATGTGATCTTCTATGCAGAAAACTTAAAGATTCCAAAAAAACCTATTAGAACAAACAAATTCAGCAAAGCTGCAAGACACAAAATCAACCCTTAAAAACTAGTTGTGCCAGGTGTGGTGGCACACACCTGTAATCCCAGCACTCAGGAGGCAGAGGCAGGAGGATTGCGAGTTCAAGGCTAGCCTATGCTACCTGGTAAGATACTACCTCAAAATAAAAAAATTAGTTGCATTCCTATCTACTAGGAATAATCAATCCAAAAAGGAGATTAAGAAAATAATTCCGCTAGGCACGGTGGCAAATGCCTGTAATCCCAGAGGCTTGGGAGGCAGAAGTAGGAGGATCGCAAGTTCGAGACCAGAGGTAGTCTGCGTAATTTAGTGAGACCCTCTCTCAAAAAATTTTTAAAAATGGGCTGGGGGTGCAGCTCAGTGGTCCAACACTTGCAAACACTTGCAAAGGCTCTGGGTTCAACCCCAAGTACCGCAAAAAAAAAAAAAAAAAAAAAAAAAAAAAAAAAAAAAAAAAAAAAAAAAAAAAAA